>JALIZH010021885.1:67500-69171 GCA_030522465.1 Rhipicephalus appendiculatus | reverse complement strand
CGGCAGCTGCGGGGGGCTGCGGCGAGCGCGCGGCAGGCGAGGGAGAGAGTGACGTCAGCGCGCACTGCGAAGGGAGCGTGACGTCAACCGCGCAGCTGCGGCGTGACCTACTTGGCACCGCTCCAACACCTGCGGCGAGGGGAGCGCGTTGAGGCGCGTTCGTACGGACGCACGGACGGAGGGGACAGCGTTACACAGCCTAGTCAAAGAGCTGCTTCGCATCTAAAAAATGGAATGAGTTCATAGTGCAGGATCAGGGCTCTTACGCTAGGCAGCGTGACATATGGTTTCTTTTTTTTTTTGACTTTTTACACGGAATTTAAAAATATAATCCTACCAAAATCGCAAAAATATGCTCGAATCTGCCACCATATTTCACCGTGTTTTCGTTTTCCCCAAAATATAATCACACGTTTTGGCCAGTTGTCGGTCCCTTTACGACTCGTTAGCGGGCTGTACCTGTCTACCTTAATGGGAGGGTGCACCGTGCCATTCATCGAACGACGCCACACATGAAAGCTTAACAAATTTTATTCCCGCACTCACGCAAAAGGCTCGTCCATGCCATTTTCCATAACGGCCAGCGTCAATCTTAATTACGGGCACCTTCGTTTCTGTAACCGCCCGGGTTTCTCTTAAGGCCCTTCATTATAAAAACGTTGCGGAAGTTGCTACGTCGTCGCGTCGCCTTCGCCTCGAGGTTAGGTTTTTGAGGTGCGGTTCTTTGTCGGCAGCGATAAGACCTCAAAGTGACACACATGTAGCACGCCGCATTGCCTCCAGGGAAGAACTAATGACTTAAAGTTGTCGATAAGCAGTGCGCACATTAGTCGCTTCTCTCAAGGCGAGGATTCTTGCGAGACGAAAGTCCTCAGGGGAAGTGAAAGGGACGTAGGGGACGCGATAAACACGGCGACACGGGCACGATCTGAGGCGCGTCTCCATCGAACCGTGGTTCTTTAATCGTGCAGCCTGTTGCCCAATAAGAACAAAAATTATGGGCAAAAACAGCTCGCACACGGACGGGACGAACAAAAGGTAACACAGAACAAGCGCCGACTCTCAACTGTTATTAATTGGAATATACAGATTATTTAAACACATACGATAAACATAATGAACATGCGCAGAGGAGCTGGCGAGGGACCGTAACTATGCAAGTAAAAAGCCTTTTTAAATAAAAATTCTTGCTTCAGAAAAAAAAAACAACTTTCCTGTGATCGCGCTCAGCGTCGTGTGTCATCGGCCATGCCTGCGTTCACTTAGTGCCCATTTAAAGATTAATCAAAACCAACTAGCCCACTTTGTTGCTCAAGTCTTTTGACTGTTGTTTTTCTGAGTACTGACTTGCCACGTGTAAGACTTCCTTTAAAAAGAGACGCGGGAACTCACTTATAGGAGACCATTGTAATCTCTTAGGAGAGTCGTACGTGGGATCGAAAAAAGAGTAAACGTGTCCACTTAATGTGAGTCATACACTTGGCAAGTCAAGTCAGGACACACAGAAACTAGCAACACGTACTCTTTTTCTTTTCTTAGAGTGATGAATCGTAAGTGCACCTTTCACTGCGAGCATGGGCGACTTACCTACTTAGTAAGATCGACGTATTTCGAAATTACTTACGGACCATGTCGTAGGAACCTACTCTTTTTTTTTTTTATTACGCGACC
>JALIZH010021885.1:0-62500 GCA_030522465.1 Rhipicephalus appendiculatus | reverse complement strand
TGGCGATAGAACAAGAAAAAAAAGAGATAAAGAGAAAGAAAGATAAAAAAAATTAGGTGCATCTTCCCAAAGGGAACCCTGATAGGATGCGAAGCAGCAGCGTTGCGCACGGGTGGAGTCACGGGTTGAACGGCGCTAACGCGGGTGCTGCGGTGAGCGCTGGAAGATTCGTTTGAAGCGATGGCTGGCGTAGGTCTTGTCGTTGCGCGTCAGGCGGCAGCTGCGGGCGCTCCGGCGAGCGCGCGGCAGGCGAGGGAGAGAGTGACGTCAGCGCGCACTGCGAGGGGAGCGTGACGTCAACGCGCAGCTGCGGCGTGACCTACTTGGCACCGCTCCAACACCTGCGGCGAGGGGAGCGCGTTGCGGTGCGTTCGTACGCACGGAGGGAGGGACAGCGTTACACAGCCTAGTCAAAGAGCTGCTTCGCACCTAAAAGAAAGAGAGAGAGAGGGAAGGACACAGAAAGAAACCAAGAGATAGAAAGACAGACAAAAAGAAAAAGAAAGATAATGCATACCATAGCCATGTACTATAATATACCATGGGGGGAGGGAAGGGAAGTGACGGCGAGGACACTGAGAAGGAACAGAGAAGGGGAGATGGTAAAGCATAGCAGAACCTCGAATACAACAGTTTAGCAAGGTGGTGAAAAGGGAAGTAAGGGTGAGGAGGAAAGAAAAAGAAAGGAGGGCAAGACTACCTGCTCCACTGTTACCATGCTCTTTTAACCACCAGCGCGTTGCTGCCCGAACTTTTCCTTTTGAGGCAACAGGCGTTGTCGTGACGATGAGACACGGAACTCGGAGCACCGAGCGTCTTCACTTTGCATACGTCCCGCGAAGAAATGGAGAAAACAGCCGTCCATGTCTGTTTGGGAGTACGCAGTAGGCGTTCGTCCTTAACACAGGACGACAGACGATGAACTGCAGGACGGCCGGGGTCGCGTTCCTCACGAAGCAGGACGTCCACACCACTCGACACACGTCGATCCATCTTAATCGCGGTAGTCATACTATAGACCTTAGAAGGAAAGTGGTTACAGTGGGGTGGTGTGTGGGTGCACGGCGAATTTCAGCGCCTGAGTGACACAGCAGAAAGATTTAGTACAGGGGTCCCCAACCCGTATCAGCTCCATGCCCTTGCGTTCTTTTGTATACTCCTTGCATTCTCTTGTTCCCCCAGCAGAAGTGCAAAAGAATGCAAGCTCTTGGGGCTCCTGCCGCTTAAGGAACCCAGAATGAAAAAAAAAAGAAAAAATATCTCTCCACTGTGCTTACGTTCTCGGGCAACGGGACGTGTTCCTCGGCAAGGATCCTGTTTCCTGGCACTCTTACTTGCCATTGTCACGAGAATGTCTCGTTCTTAGAGTTGAAAAGTGGCACCCATCTTTGCGTGTACCGCGTTGCTTTTTGCTTCTCGGTAAAGTTTTTTTTTTCTTTTGTTTGAGCACCGGAAATTATAGCAATCTAGTAGCCGAGGGGATAGAAACATCAGGTTTTCCACAACAAGTCAGCTAGAATATAACAGTGCATCTTCCTTTGTCTGACGTTGCATTTGCGCATGCTAAACAACCACACACGGTCATCCATCCTAACATTTTTTGCTCGATCACTACATCAAATGCCACAGAGTGTCCGCAGTCTTGGAGCGGAATGTGTCTATCCATATATACGCATGTAATGCAACCTTCACTAATTGATTAGTAGAGATGAAAGGTTTATTCGGCGCATCGACCGTAGTGCAGCCTCCTTCATTTCCCGATGAACATTTGAATACGGTCGAAACATCCAATTAACATTTCCTCTCTTGTTGCTAGGGCCTCGACGGGAATCAGGCGGCACACATTGAACCAGGCCTCCCCGCCCTAGATCTGCTGTACCGCCCACACAGCAGCACAATCAACAGAATCAATACCACTAAATTAAGATGCACTGCTGCAACACAGTCTGCTTTTTGTACTCTCAACCTCATCCGAAACTCACGAGAGACGAAGGCGCCGTCTGCCGGCGACTTCAAAGCAATACGTTCACTTACGGCATCAAATTGCGCCGCATGAAACCAAGCGTCATACAGCTACATTTGACCACACTGAAATGTGAAAGACACTCTTGCACCCCTTCTGCTGCAATGCAAAGAAAGCAACCCAGCCTTACAAGTAACATTGACAGATTCAGACTGAACGGCGGGAGGCTGCGATCGCCAAGCCAGGCCTGGTCGACCTGCACCAACTCGTCGCGCCGGCCCCGCAGGCGGTCTAGGCCAGGGGGTTCCTGCCATAAAGGACCCTCCCACCTTCACTAACTATAGTCACTTACCAATAAATGTTTCTTGTCTCTCTCCTGGCTGGACCGAGAGTATTCCACTCATTTCTGTCTTCTACCCTTTCAACAACTTCAGCACCTATATAAAGTGGATGCACCTATATATAGAGCACCTATATATAAAGCGCATAAATGTTACGTCTTACGTGTATATAAAGTGAATGTAAATAGTGTCCTGAAAACAGGCTGTGTTCCGGCGTCTTCCTGCGTCATCGCTCTTTCTGGCCTACAATTGAATCTAGCGAGCCTTCATACTCTCACAAAGCGCTGCTTAAAAAAGAGCGTAGACGTTCCTATATGGCCTCCGCATAGCAAACCACGCCAACAGCGTGGTTTTCAACGTTGTTGAAATTGAATATTGAAATAGCAAACAGTAGAGATAGCCAAGATCCTAGACTGCTACAGATGGAATACTCGAATACAACATGCAGGCTAGGCGTATATTTGTTGACACTTCATTTTGAAGAAAATTACAATCATAATCATAATCACCGTCATCACCATCATGTGTGTCGCACAACAGTGAACTAAACAAGCCTGAAATTGAGGCGATGAAGTAGGCTTGAATAAATGAAAAATTCTTGAACAGGGAATGTCGCCTGAGACAGCGTTTCGACAAGTGGTCGTCTTCTCGAAGACAAGGTCACTCGCCGAAATATCGGCTCCAGTGACAACCCCAGTTCAAGAATTTGTCATGAGTACAGTGAGGTAGAAATTTGCACCGATTCGTCGATGTTGTACATGGCGTGTTGTTTCTTAGCAACGCTGGGTGATTTAGTAGCTAAAGCTGTTCTGACCAAATTTTTTGCAGTTTATGCTATCGGACAGTTTTCTGCGAAACGCCGACACTCTCTGATGGAATACTCACAGTTTCCACTATTATGAAGCTACTAGTCTATCAGATCACTAACGAACTAATTGCCCGTGGACAATCACACCTGTGTCCCGTCGTCTTTTTTTTAGATGCAAAGCAGCTCTTTGACTAGGCTCTGTAACGCTGTCCCTCCGTCCGTGCGTCCGTACGAACGCGCCGCAACGCGCTCCCCTCGCCGAAGGTGTTGGAGCGGTGCCAAGTAGGTCACGCCGCAGCTGCGCGTTGACGTCACGCTCCCCTCGCAGTGCGCGCTGACGTCACTCTCTTCCTCGCCTGCCGCGCGCTCGCCGCAGCGCCCGCAGCTGCCGCCTGACGCGCGCCTAACGTACGCGTTGAAACATGTCTGTACGTGTCACCTCTCTCGCGCTTCGCCCTCTCCACCGGCTCCCATGCGCAACGCTGCTGCTTCGCATCCCATCAGGGTTCCCTTTGGGAAGATGGTGTAATTTTTTTTCTTTTTCTCTTTTTGCTCTATTGAACTGATAATATTCGGTAATCAATAAAGAGAAGAGGAACAGGCAGGCAAATTGGAGTCGCATAGGCTTTGCAGATCTGTAAAGCAATCAGATTCAGTACTGGCACTGGCTCAAGGACATCACAGCTGTTTTATTTCGTCTCCTATTTCGAAGAACATCTTAATATATCCGTTAATTAAATCGAAGTTTTGAGGCTTACTGCAGTATGTTCTTTATTCGACTCGAGCTTAGCTGCTGTAGAAATAAGGATGAGGATGTTTTAGCGGCACTAGTGCCGCTAAAACAGCTTTACAAGCGACAGGTGCCTGTAGAGTTTTTTTAATCCGTGTCATTAGGCTCTGCCTTTTCTACTAATTGGAACGCTACCCAGAGGTAGCGTCTTACGATGGGCCGAAGTCTAAGCGCACCAAAAGACGGCACAAAAGGAGAACTTTCGGACCTCACTATGTCGTTAAATTCTAGGGCGAAGGGATGATCTTTTTACTGTTTTATTCTTTAAAGGTTGGAGTGTCGCTGACGTAGAGATGTTTATTCAGTATTTTGCTGTCTTGCTTTAGCGACTGCTCAACAAATAGCGGATCCGTGGCTTCCCTGTCTGCCTGATCGTAATAAATATAAGCGGGACCTAAAGACCTTAACTTACTCTAGATCAGACATAAGATTCTTTTTCTATTTTTCTGTTACGCATTGAGTTATCTTGCTATGTAAATGCCGTAATGTAATGTTAATATAGGCTAGCCGATCGTACATGCGCTGCTTGTGTCCTACCCTGTTAATGACGATGGGCTAACAATGTCAACCAGTGACGCGTGAAGCGCCAGACTTTGACGGAACAACATGTACGCGCTCGCGGCAAAGGACAAGACAGTGAAGACCATTCTTTCAATTTAAATTCATTTTTATATAGAGAAGAGAAGAAAGAAACAAACAAACAATAAACCGGCTTGTGCGAGAAAAACGCCTCGACTGCAAACATCCCTCTCTTGTACGGAGACGGAGGGCGGTGATGGGCCGAGCGCATGAGCAGATATTTCAGCGAGAACAGGTTGCTGAATGGGCGAACTTTATGCGCTGACGGTGTAGGCAGGAGAGAGATGGGCACTTTTTTCTCGCTAAGAAGATCGTTTTGTTCGGCTCTCTGGGTCTTCAGTTCGATCGGTTTTTAGGTCTTGTATGAGAATAGAAAATGTGGAAGTTTCACTGCAAGGGCGAAGAACGAAAAACGCTTTCTTGAACACTGCGGCATTGTTGACAATTATTAAGGGAATTTACGCTCCCACTACTTTCAGGTCCTTTATTATATGTATGTCCGAGCTATTACGATGGGTTGCCTGTTATGTTGCTCACATATGACGATTTATCTCTGTGATGACTAGAGATGATTATTAGGGGACGTTATCAAGTGCACTACGGACATATTCTACATTATCCAGGCGTCACTTAAATTGTCGATTGCATCTTATGCATTACTTATGCATGTTCTGATGTTGCGTTAAGAACTCCGTTTACCGTGTGACACACGCACACGCACGACACACGCACACACACACAGACACACGACACACGCACACAGACACACGCACACACACACGCACACACACACACACACACACACACACACACACACACGCACGCACACGCACACACACACACACACGCACACACACACACTATCTATCTCTCTCCGCAGTGATTCGATGTGGCCCAACAAGCTTAGGGTTCCCGTCATTTGAGCGAAGTTAACTTTAATGTCATTAAAAGCCGAAAGTCGTCGCGCAACTGTGTACAAAAAACCAGAAAAAATTAGTAATTGAATATTTTGGGATGAGCCGACTAGACATAAAGAATCGAACCGTGAAAGCGCCCGATCTCGTTTGAATGACGCGAAGCAAAAGAACAAAAAAAAGTGTGACGGCATTACGAAATCGCGGGACGTGTGTTGCGCAATGGTAAGACTCACAGTGCACTTGAACGATGACGACGCGAAATCTGGCTCTGTAAAAAATCGTGGGTTGCTCTTGCACAATGAAAAGTTTATAAGCTGGTTATGCGCTGTGGGTGCAATTAGATTTTAAGGCCAAAAGCTTGTATGTCTCATGAGTGCGTGATTTTGCGAGACCTCCTGAGGTACTGCAAAATTTAGCGATGGTTGCGATACTTCGCGACACTTCAAGAATGGCGAAACGTTTTAACACTCATGTAAGTTGGACCAAGGACACGTGATGATACTCAAGTGACTGTAAATCCAAAAAACGGCAGGAAGTGGTAGATGGAAGCTTGCGACGGAAAAATCCGTAAACAGGGGTTGTGTGCTCGAGCTGACGCTTCGACAACTGGACTTGTCTTCTTCAAGGCTAGAACTCTTGAAGGCTAGAACACAAGGCTATAGCCTTGAAGAAGACAATCCACTTGTCGAAGCGTCGGCTCGAGCACACAACCCCTGCTTACGGATTTTTTCAACTGAGTGTGTGTGGTGACGGCGCGCCAGATATATTATGACCTCAATGTTACGTGACGTCATCAATGACGTCAGGTATAGCTAGAATTTGTGACGTAATGAAGACGTCCCAGTGATGTCATATGAAGGAAAGAAGCGGAAATTGTGAGGGCTCGTTTTTCTTTGTTGGACACAATAATAATGAAAACTAACAGACAATAATGCCAAGGATATTATAGGGGATGTTATTTGTAGTAAATTTAATGTAAATGTGAAGAAAGAAAATTGGAGGAAAATATAACTAGTAAGTTATCTTGTAGTCAACCTTTCCTTCTTCACGTGGAAAATCATGACATGTCTGCCATGTACGGCATGACTTACATACCACGCTCATGGTGTGCTCGTGGCCAGTTCGCTAGCTCGACATACACCAAAACTTTTATATTCCATGACGTGACTATGACTTACATGAATTAAATGTGGTAACATCACAATCATGAGATGCATTACAAGTACAGCATGATTTACATGATATGCTCATGGTGCGCTCGCGGCCGGTTCGCTAGTATGATTTACACCAAAATTGGTATTGCGCGACGTGACTGTAAGACTAACTAAATGACAGGCGGTAACATGAAAATCGGGACATGGATGTATTACAAGTACGGCATGTATTAAATGCCACGCGCATGGTGTGCTCGCGGCCATTTCGCTAGCTTGACATTCACCAAAACTGGTACTACATGGCGTGTCTGTATGACGAACATAAATGACAAGCTATAACATGCAAATCTTCATATACATGTCATGTGCAGCATGATTTCTTCCTTGGTGGCTGCTTCGCATTACACCGATTCCCACAAGTGCGTGGGATCTGCCGTTTATTTATTTATTCTTTTTTTGCTTTCCTGTCGTAAATACATGTCGCGCACGTCTTTGTTTTGAAATTATTTGAACTTATGTAAAAATTTGTTGTGCCTATATTGACGACAACGATGGCCTAAAACGTGTTCTTCCTGACTATTAAAACGTTGTTATGCCTGCCTATTATTGGCGCCTTAAACGCGCTTTTTTGAATGCCTAAAAATCTAGCCTCTAGTGATGACCGTTTGCTTGTTAGCTTTATAGCATCTGACAACTCTGCTTCGGTCCGTCCTCGTAAAGTGTGCGCTGTTTTTGCCTTGTTAGAGTGAATGAAAACACACTCTTGGGGTGGGTATCAGGGGTGGCGTCAGTGCTATAGATTGAGTAAAGTAAGAAAAAGAACAAAATGGCTTTCGTTTGCGCGTCGTCTTAAGGCGAACGCCGAGGGGAACATATGGCTTTTGCTAAATGTGAGACGAACACTGGCCTTCAGCCACCCTGGAGCTGCTATAGCTACTCACCAACAATACCTTTTTACCAACGCGTATGCTTTCCGCATTGGGATGGCCGACACCGCAGCCTGTGACTACCATGGCAATGAGGAGACAATTGCACATATCTTTTGCGATTGCCTACAGTATATAGGGCACAGCGACTATGCCTTTGCAACGCGCTCAACAAGTTAGATGACCGACCTTTGTCGGAAGAAAGGATTTTAAGCCATCGACAGGACGCGACGTCACAGAAGGAGGCCCTGCAAGCGCTACTGCGATTTTTGCGATCGACCGGCCTTTCTGAACGACTTTAGCCAGAACGCCCTTCCTGTGCGCGTCGTTTTTTATCCTGCGTGTGCGTGCATTTTAAATGCGAAGCATTTCTTAGCGAACTTCAGCGACTTTGAGCGTATCTATCTATCTATCTAGCTATCTAGCCGCCTACGACTTTGTGCTCTCCTGGCCGTATCGTTAATGGGATTTATACCAAATTTGGTATGGCATAACATGACTGTATGAAGAACATAAATGGCTGGTCATATCATGAAAATCATGACTAACTTGTCATGAAAAGTATGATTTACATGCCACGCTCATGGCGCGCTCGTGGCCGTATCGTTAGCTTGATATACACCAAATTTGGTATTGAGTGACATGACTGTATGACGAACGTAAATGACAAGTGGTAATATGGAAGTCATGACTTGTCATGTGCGACATGACTTGCATGCCACGCTCATGGCGTGCTCGCGGCAGTTTCGTTAGCTTGAGATACACCAAATTTGGTATTGAGTGGCATGACTCTATGACAAACATAAATGACAAGTGGTAATATGGAAATCATGACATGTCATGAGCGACATGACTTGCATTCCACGCTCATGGCGCGTTCGCGGCCGTTTCGTTAGCTTGATATGCACCAAATTTGGTATTGAGTGACATGACTCTATGACGAACATAAATGACAAGAAATATGGAAATCATGACATGTCATGAGCGACATGACTTGCATTCCACGCTCATGGCGCGCTCGCGGCCGTTTCGTTAGCTTGATATACACCAAATTTGGTATTGAGTGACATGACTCTATGACGAACATAAGTGGCAGGTGGTAACATGAAAATCTTGGCATGCATGTCATGTACAATGCCATTTACATGCCACGCTCATGGTGCGTTTGCGTCCAGTTCACTAGCTTGACATACACCAAAATTGGTATATCGCGACGTGACTGTATGACGAACACGAATGACAGGTCGCAACATGTAAAACATGACATGCAAATTATGTAAAGCATGATTCGCTCCTTCCTGGCTGCTTCGCATTACATCGATTCCCACAGTGCGTGGGATCTGCCGGCTTTTTTAGATGTGAAGCATCTTATGGCGAAGCTTAATCCGGTGGTGGTGGTGGTGGTGGTGTGCCGCGGGGCCTCACATACTGCGCATGCGCGAACCCTTTCAAGAAAGAAAAAAAGAAACCTCCTCTTCCCCTCTTTCTCATCCCTCCCCGCGGCAACCACACCCTCACTGCGCATGCGCCTCCCCCTCTCTCTCCTCCTACGCTCCCCCTCTCTCCTCTAGGCATCCCTGCCCGCGGCGTCCACACTCCCACTGCGCATGCGCGTCCCCCCCCTCTCTCTCCTCTGTTACGCTCCCCCCTCTCTCGCCTCACGACGCCGACGCAGGCAGCGTCTGCTAGCGAGTTTCTTGGTTGAAAAAACCGACTGCTCGCGCTGCACAACCGTTCACTGGCCACCCCGTATATATGGCAATGGATCTTGACCTGCAAGGTGGTGCCGGTGGGAGATTTCTCCTGTGTGTTGTTGAAGAATAAAAAAATTCGCAGCGTGCGCGTTAACTAAAAGCGGACTGCGGGTCTCTGTGTCCAATCGGAGTCTTCCGTCTCTCATTGCCCATTAGCAGCGATTGGCATGTTCCAGTAGGAAACACCGCTCCATCACTGCGTGCTTTGCGCCTCCCCAGTTTACTTTCCTGCGCAACGCTGCGATGAGCGCCAGCGTCAACGCCGCCGCCAGTGTAAGCGTTAGCGACCGCTGCTTCACATCTACACATGGTTCCCTTTAGCGGGAGATGGTGTAATTTTTTCTTTTTTCCTTTCATTTTTTTTTCTCTCTCTCTACGCCCTCTTTCTTGCCCCTATTTCCCCTCCCCAGTGCTGGGTAACAAACCGGATGCTAGTATCTGGTTAACCTCCCGGCCTTCCTCTTCATCTCTCTCTCTCTCAGCAACAAAATACCTTCTGTAACATTGAAGAAAGAGTAGGGGCGGACCTACCGTGCACGTCTTACTGTGACAAGTAGTCGGGCATCATTTCAGGGGTTTTCTCGGGACACCAAATCAACCTAGCCTTGATATGCAAGAGTTTCATATTTACCATAACAGAGATTGTGAAAGAAGAAGCTCGTCGAACTTAACATTCCGTAAAGTGTTTTGCCAATTTGTGCTCTTAATAAAATGCTGATGGTTCCTCCTTCACAGCTGAAACCAACGTGGCTGAGAATTAAGTTTTTATATATTCCTGCGTATGTGGCGTGTGTGTGTGTGTGTGTGTGTGTGTGTGTGTGTGTGTGTGTGTGTGTGTGTGCGTGTGTGTGTGTGTGTGTGTGTGTGTGTGTGTGTGTGTGTTTGTGTGTGTGTGTGTGTGTGTGTGTGTGTGTGTGTGTGTGTGTGTGTGTGTGTGTGTGTGTGTGTGTGTGTGTGTGTGTGTGTGTGTGTGTGTGTGTGTGTGTGTGTGTGTGTGTGTGCGTGCGTGCTTGCGTGCGAGTGTGCGCGCGTGCGTGCGTGGGATAGATTATTATAAAGTGTTAAACGCTTCACATATCGTTAGGGTGACCACATTCCTAATACTGATGGTCATTCTAAACAGTATTACGTAATGCCGGAGTAGTACTCGTGTTATACTGTGTGTGCAAGAGAACCACAATATCCCGTCACACTGCCACCTGAAAAACGACTGTTGAAAGAAGTGAGCCGAGGGTCTCGTAAAGTGAAACAAAGGTGCTCCAAATATGATCAGCGAGCTCATATCGAGACCTCGTTTTCTACTCATGTTATAAAGGAAGTGGTCAAAAAGTGAAACAAACAAATTGTAACAAGGGGCACTTTGATCTGTAACGATGGCTCTTCGATTTGGAGACGTGTCCGACTACGCATACTGAAAGTCCTCAGAGTGGCCATTGCGTGGAATTCATATTCCCAATTATTTCAGTTTTCGACGTGCCTACTCCTTTCATCGAGTGGATTCCATGGTTCAATGCGGTCCGTGTCAAGTGGGCTTCTCGATGCTGTTCCATATAGACACACTCTTCACACGTTTTGTTACCCACAGCACTTGCGAAGATAAGGTCGCCGTAGTAACCGAATCTGTGTTTTACTGCTCAGTGTTGTTGGTGTGCTCTTCAGGGCCTCTTGTTTTTATAATACCTTGCGTCTATAGAAATGACATTGTTACAGCGAAGCCTTACTGCTCTCCAATGGTGCACTAAAATGAAGATGGGAACACGCGGGTGGCAAGCCCCAATTAAGATTTCTGGACAAACTTAACTAATAAATGAGAAAGATATTAACGAAACTTCGGGATTTCATCCAGTGACAACACAGGGGCCGAACGTTTTAGCTTCGCTGGTTAACCATCTGTACGAAGCGCTTGTGCGTTGATTCTACACGCAAAAATTTTCGTCTGCCTGTCCGTCTGTCTGTCCGTCTGTCTGTCCGTAACCTGATTCAGCTACTCGGCCAAAGTTTAACCACTTTCTGAACGCCCACCCATCTTGAATTGGTGTTTGCGTTCATACTTGGGAACATATTCGATCAAAAAGCAAATACTACGCATACCCGAGGCGCAACATTAATATGTAAGTATCAGGTCGAGTGTTCTTTTATTAAAAATACAGAGACACGTAATTCTAAAGACCCACGTGTTTTTTAGGCTGCGCTGAAAATGCGACGCTGTGCACGAACTGCGACGCTTTGCACGAAAAAGCCCTCTGCCGACGATGAAGTGCTGCAGCTGGCAGTGGCCCTTGGTTCAGCACAAGCTCATGTTTTTCGATGGTGTCCATATCTCGCGTAGCGCCTCCTCTATTTTATCAATTCCATCCAGATGCAGCCAATTCAACGTAGAGTTGGTGCTGTCTGAGCAAGGCAAAACATCGTAGTATGGCCGGCACAAGACTATCGTCTTTCGACGACATTTGCAGCGAAGCACGCAGATACGCGGCCAATTTATCAGTAACGTCTCAGTCATAACGTTGTAGTTCGAGCTTTCCAGAAGGCGTCGTATATCGCAGTTTTCTTTAACTCCTCTCACGTAACTATAATATTATTTAATTCGGTGACACCCTAACCACAGCTACGTCAAAGAGGTGCCCAGTGCTGTACTTAGCGTATTCGAACACGGGCAGCTATACTTTTACTGAAAATCTTCTTCCACGCTTATTACCTTTTTTGTTTGTTTGTTAGTTAAGCTTCGTCAACTATAGTATCTATTTCAATTTTAAACTGTGTCGCCGCCTGTCAGTATACCAAAATCAATTTGCCACGCAAGCCGCATTGTGGTTTAAATTAGCCCGCGCTATTTGTTTTGTATGTAGAAATGTAAAAATTCATAGGAACCCATTACGCATCGGCCTCAGTCGACTCGAAGGCGAAGGCCATCTTCTTTGTTTTCTTCGAAGTCGATGTATTGAACCCCCCCTCGCGGCCTCCTCCGAAAGCTTTCTTCAACGAACGCGGTTTTGCAAGGCCTCCATGATCGGAGGCATTCCGTGATTTCAGAGCCTCACCTTGTTTTGCACTGCCTCCAAGATCGGCCCACCTTTCACCAAGCAATGACGTCCCCGTGACACGTCACCAATATTCGACGACCTGTGGACATAATGATGACGTCATATGGTGACGTCATCGCGTGATGCTGATTGCCGATTTATTGCATCATCACTCGTTTACGCCGCCGTTGTGGGACGCCGACGCCAGACGCCGGTCAGTTTTAGATGCGAAGTAGCTCTTTGACTAGGCTGTGTAACGCTGTCCCTCCGTCCAGTGCGTCCGTACGAACTCGCCGCAACGCGCTCCCCCCTCGCCGCAAGGTGTTGGAGCGGTGCCAAGTAGGTCACGCCGCAGCTGCGCGTTGACGTCACGCTCGCCGCGCAGTGCGCGCTGACGTCACTCTCTCCCTCGCCTGCCGCGCGCTCGCCGCAGCGCCCGCAGCTGCCGCCTGACGCGCGCCTAACGTACGCGATGAAACATGTCTGTACGTGTCACCTCTCTCTCGCTTCAACCTCTCCACCGCTCCCATGCGCAACGCTGCTGCTTCGCATCCCATCAGGGTTCCCTTTGGGAAGATGGTGTAAATTTTTCTCGTTTCACAAGAAGTCTAAGGCTTTCGCCTTAGAAGTCTCTATTGACCTATTTTCCGTAAGACATCCGGGCGCCGCCATCTTGGGCTGTTAAGCCGATGTTTTCTTGTTTTTGTATATCGCGACGTGAATTAATATGCCCATGAAACATCGCGCGCACTAACCCAACCGTTTTCATGCGTATACGTCTACCGTAACACTGTTCGTTTAGTTGTTAAAGATGCAAAATACAAAGGTTAACAGCCCAACATGGCGACACTCAAACCCATCCGTAAAATAGCCCATACTCGCGGGCAACTTTTCTTGGCAATGAAGGGAAAGCTACGGGGGGGGGGGGGGGGGGCGGAGCTTCTGCACATATACACCTACGTGACGTACTCCGGTTTGGAGCTGGTGTCGTACCGCTGTGGAAAGTGATGGCTGCGAGCAATAGCGCTGCATACCGACCCAGATGCGGCTTAGCGTTTGAGGGGTACACGCAAAAGGCGGGACTTTCTGATGCGTACAGAAACGCAAATAGCGAACGTATAAAGTTACACAAATTCACATATCTTACTAGTAAGCGTGCGGCTTCCTGTCTCAAAGAGCTGCATGTACGATATACCTCACGTAAAAAACGGGCGCCATTGTCAAACTGCATTGATTGGAGGTGGGTCCGTCCGTCCGTCCGTCCGTCCGTCCGTCCGTGCGTCCGTCCGTCCGTCCGTCCGTCCGTCCGTGCGTACGTGCGTCCGTCCGTCCGTCCGTCCGTCCGTCCGTCTGTCCGTCTGTCCGTCTGTCCGTCCGTCCGTCCGTCCGAGCTCTGGCACGGAGCCAGGTAGGCCGCCGGGATGCGCAAACGGACGCCGGTCGCGTCGGACTCTACAGCGCTCGCGCTTTGCTTGCGTAGCGTCGCTGTGCCCAGCGTTTGCAATCATTCTGACCGACGCCGTCTCAATGGACACAGGCGTTCACGGAATACACTTTCGGAATTTACAAAGGGTTTCGTCAATTTAAGCGCTGGAACGCGGATGGCGTTTGCACAATGCGCAAAGCACGAGAAAATACTAACGCATGCGAACGGAGGAACATTAGTCTCGCGTCTCGCTGCGATTCGCGGTAAAAAATTAAAAAAGAAAACACGCACACATTCGGTTTGTGTGTTATCCCACTGAGAGTGTAAAAGATAAAAGACATGGCATAGTCAGTGGAATGGCCACACGTTTTCGCCGAACACACTTTGGAATGTACAAAGTGTCCTTCAATTCTTTTTTTCTGTAAATAGGGGCACCTCCAGAGCATGTGACTAAAATCACTGCGATCGTGGCAATCCGGACAGAGCGCTGAAGTGTCGGAGTAACGACTGTAAGTAAAGAGACTGGGGTATGTTCCCGTCTGAAGCATGCGAAGGGAGATTGCCTGTGGCCTAGACAACTTTTCGTGTGGCAATGGAAAGGACCTACGGCCCATTTGATAGTGTTTTGTGACCTCATTGAATGTAGCCAAAATGTCCCTAAAAGGGAGGCTGGGGGCTGATTCCTCTGTCTGATCCTCGCAAGTCCCGGCGCGGTAAGTGAAACCTCGCGCCTTGGAGTGGGCTAGCTCGTTGACATTGGAAAGGCCCCCGACCTGCGAGCCAAGGTGAGCAGGGAACCAAGTAATAGTGTGGTGGGTGAGTTCCTTGTGAGCGAGAGTTCTAAAAACTTCCTTGCACACGGCAACCAGATGCGAAGGCCCTAGCAGCGGATCTAGAGACAGTATAGGCACCGGGCGGCCGTCGTACGGCGCCAGCGGCGCCCCTCCCGAAAAGCGGCCCTAGCGGCGGCAGCGAAAGCACTGGCATGTGAAGCAGACGACGCGGAGAAGGCTCTGCTACTTTCGGCAACGTATTCAAGTAGTAGCGGCGGCGTTTCTTTTTTAGACAATCGCAAGCTGTAAGCTGTTTCGTTTGTCACCCAAGGCAAAGAGAAGCGGCAGCAACAGTGTTTCGTGAACAAAGCACGAAGCGTTCGACTGTCGGACATGTGTTCAGATAACGGGGCCACTCGTCGGGCTCCAGGGAGACTCTCCCGCAGTCGTTTGCGGTCGTGGCAGCATTCAATGGTCGCCAAGTCATCAAGAAGGATGACACATGTTCTTTTCATGTCTTCACACCCAGGAGCACCGTCGGAACGTCAATCGACTAGGCTTCTTTGCGTGGTGCTGTGCTTTTATGCGTTTGCTTTCGTTTGGAGGCGGACCAGAGGCACGATGCCTCCTCCCTTTCGGGACTGCAAATGAGACCGGCCCGATTGGCGAAAGTGTTGTAAAATAAACATCTTTGTATTTTAACTGCCAAACTCGCTGCTCCTCACTGTTGGGCTCCTGGCGGGAAGGCGAGTACTGACAGCGCACGTGCACTAATGGCGATGCCAGTTACATTGCGTTGCGGCTTTCAAGGCTTGACCAGCCGGCGTGCGCGTTTTCATGCGTTTGCTCTAGAGAAGGGTCACCGCTTGCACGAAGCTGGCCACGTGCTTGACATCAAGGAATATAAAAGCGACAACGACAGCAAATTTCTTTGCAAGTGCACCCCGCAGACGAAGTTCAATGCGATAAGCTACGATGTGGAGCTAGATCTAGGTATCCCCATTCCTATTTCTATTTTAAACGCAAAGCATTTCTTATCTCTATCTATAAATGCCTCTATTTCTCTATCTAGCCGCCTACATCTGGGCGCTCTCGTGGTCGCCTCCTTAAGTTGACATTAACCAAAATTGGCATAGGTGGGTACGAAAATAAGACGAACATGGCTGTCTGGTTGTGATATGGTGGTATGAGTAGCGCGAAAATCTTTCCAGTCACGTGCGGCACATGCCGGGCGTACACCACGGGCCGCGGGATGCTGGTATGAGGCACAGGTGATTCACAGTGGATCGACCCAGGAACGGCGAGAACAGACATTGATAATTTAAGCGGGTGCATGTCCAAAAAATCCGGCATCAGCCACGTGAACCCGACGTATGCAAAGAATAGAAATCCGGATCCCAGCAGGAGTCGAAACCAGGTACTCTGAGCGGATATCAAATATTCTACCACAGAGCCAAGCCATGACTTGAAATTACTTTTGAAAAGATCCTATGCGCAAGAAAAATGTCGGTGCAACCAACGTCAATTGTGGTTGCAGTGCTGGCTATCTAATTTCATGACAAGGTAATAAACATTACTCATGTACTCATATGAAACAGACGTTACGTCGGCTTAACGCCAATCTTGGTTTTATTAAGACTTCTTGTTGGGCGAGTTGGTTAACATCAAAGGGGTACATAGTAGCGCAAACTTAGAAAAATAGACACGAGAAAAGAAGTAGGAGGGAGCAGAAAAGGTCGGGCGCTCCCTCGTACTTGTTTTCTCGTGTCTTTATTTTCTAAGTTTGTGCTACTATGTACCCCTTGATTTCAATGGTGGCTCCGCTTTTATAACCGTCAGATAAACATTACATATGTGCTCCTATGAATCTGCAAGCTATATTCAAGCGTTGCTCGACCCGGAACAATACTCTGACCAACGCTACGCGTATGATATACACAGCATCGGCACGAAATGTGAATCGCAACGTAGCGTGCGCTTCTGTTTCAATAACACTGACGTATGTTCTCTAACATGAGCGCTAACATTACGTCAGCCCACAAGTTAGCCTTTAAACGTCAGTGTAGTCGGCATGCTTATTAAGCACACTATGTGCATACAACTCCATCTACCAAAACACGTCGATCCACCTCGTTACGCGTGACTTAAAGCTAAAAAAAAATGTAGCATAGACTCGCTGATTCGCATAAAATCGGTTCCCACAATACGTGGGATCTGCCGAATTTTTCCTAACACTTTGTTATTCTGTCTATACGTTAACATTGTCCCCTAACATTAAAAAAATAGAGCGTACATCTCCCATTCCCTTCTCGTCTTTACTGGATGCTTCGCCGATTGCACTTGTTCCTCAGTTGTAGTTTTGCACGCCCCCGTTCCTGTTATGTTTTCCATTTATTTTCGATCCTTCGCCGACCCTTAAGATATTGTAATCTTCAGTCTTCGCGCACACGTAGATTTCGGCAGCGCACGACACAAGCGACGAGAGCACAATGAAGAGAAACGAACGTCCAGCCCCGCGCCCCCGCAGCAAGCGCCTGCGCCCTTTTCGGCTCTCCCATTCCATTAGTTCCCCGTCGCCACCGAAAGAGGCGCCACCAGTCCCCGCGCCCGGTGCCTATAGATATCAGTTCTCTGCGGATCAAGGAGAGCTAGGGGCGATGGCCATCTGCTCCGCTTTGTGAGAAGAAGAGGTTCTAACCGAGACAAGAAAAAAAAAAGCTTCCCCCATCTTCCGCTAAAGGGAACCATGTGTGGATGCGAAGCAGCGGGGAGAGGGTTAGCTTGAGCGGGAGAAACGTCGCCACTCCCGTTTCGCTGCATCGGCCCGAGCGCTCATCGCGGCGCTCGGTCTTGAGGCGGGCACGTCGCTATGAGGCAGCAGGGAGAGCCGTCGGGCCACTTCCTCCCTAATAAAATCTTTGATATGGTGTGACAGTGGGCTCTGGTGTATGTTGCCGTTCGAAATTGCGATGGCCGAGATCGAGTCGGGTGGTGGGAGATGTTGCCGAGCTATGGAACGTTGACGGCGCAATTCGTCAAAGCTCTGGCATAGGTTTACCAGCACTGCCACGATGGTTGGGCTTTTTGCCAGCAGCATCTGGAATGCGCCATCCTCTATCCCCTTGAGAATGTGTCTTCTCTTCTTCGGGCATAGAGGTGTTAAACCGCCTGCAGAGGTCGAGCCCATCCTCAATGTAACTCGGAAAGGCCTCGCCAGGCTGCTGTGCTCGGTGGCGTAGACGCTGGTCAGCGCGGAGCTGGCGAACCTCTGGTAGGCCGAACGCTTGGATCACAAGGGTCTTGAAGGCTGACCAGTTTGCGATGGTGGATTCACGGTTGGTGATCCATAATTTAGCGACGTCAGACAAGTAGAATATCGCATAGGTAAGCTTAGATTGGTCATCCCACTTGTTACTGGCGCTTACGCGTTCGTACAAGGAGAGCCAGTCTTCGACGTCGTGCTGACCGCTTCCGCTGAAAATCGGCGGGTCCCGTTGACGGGTAGCGCCGGCGCAGGAGGACGCGGCAGCCAATAGGGTTGGCCCTAGGAAGGGGCTGCGTCGGTGGTCATCGCCGGTGGTCTCGTTGGCAATTTGCGAGAGCGGAGCTCCAGGTCGGTTGGGGGACCTCAGCAACCTCCACCAAATGCGATGAAGTTTATTGATGAGGTTTATTTATACGATGGAGTCGTGACGATTAATGACCGCGCGGTGAAGCAGCGTGAGGTCCGCAAACACAGCACAGGCTCACGCGCAATCACAGCCTCGGTCTTCTGTCATTGTCTTTCGCAGGCGCATACCAGTTGGTGAATCTGCTCAACTACAGTATGTATAATGTATTTTGTAATTTATAATGTATGTATGTATGTATGTATGTATGTATGTATGTATGTATGTATGTATGTATGTATGTATGTATGTATGTATGTATGTATGTATGTATGTATGTATGTATGTATGTATGTATGTAGGCAAAAGAGGAAGAGCTAGACGACTTGCTGTGGTAGTGTCCAGATATTTTTTTTTGTAGATGTTTATAGTTTCCTTCTCACCTTTTGTGTGTTTGCTACCACTGTCGTTCTGCTTGGTTTGCTTTTTTCAAACATGAGAAAACTGGGAATATATTGTTCGTGTGTTAGATTGATCAGAGTTGAGAAACGCAGCTCTTTGGACAAAAAAAAAAAAAAAACGCTGAATAGTGCTTATAAATTCTCATCAACTCGTACGTGCTCACGCGCTCGTAAAAAGAAAAAAAAAAGTCTGAGGCAAGTTCAAATCACGGCATTCAATCAGAAACATTTGTGCAGCAGTGCGCGTGTATTGCTAGTCTCTACACTTTTCCGTTCTGTCAACGGGCGACGTGCAATGCGGGAAAGAGTCACGGCTGTCAGGCCCTGTCTATATCAAGGGGCGACTTTCTCAATAGATCCCGCGCTGCACCGAACTAGTGCGTGCATTCATCCATTGGTACCGCTCTGACGCAAGACACGTTTGCACAAAAAGTCAATGCTTATTCCTATAACTGTTCAGGTTGCGTCAATCCTGCGACAGGCCGATATGTTAAGGCTGTCATCTGCGAGTCGAAAAAGGAAAGCCCGATGTCTTCATCCCTGATGCCCAACATTGTGACGAACTGTAAAACCGTGAATACGAAAGCGGTCGTATATTTTCCACGGTGCGCCATGAAGGAGCTTGTCATGATCTTTTTTTTTTTTTTTTTTTTTTTTTTTTTTTTTTCTATTCAGCGACGATTTTGTGGCTTTTGCGGGTAAGGGATGTTGAATTCTCCGGGATTCGGTGTCTCTCTCTCTCTTTCTCTCTCTCTCTCTCTGTGTCTCTTATATTTACGCGAGGGCTTTGAGAGATTGCGCGAGAAGGTCATGCAGACAATGAACACTGTGGTGTGAGTTTTACACGGCCTCGTGCGTACGTTCAGGAAGCAAGCTTTGTGTCGTTCTCGCAGAGTTTGAAACGCCTTCAGATGAGCAACCTATAATGCGTTTCATTCGCGCTTTAGAGGAATGTTAACACCCGTATGAAATGCGGCAGACCCTTGCGTCAAAAAATGTAATCTCCGCTTGTCAATTTAACCGAGATTGTGTCGATACGGTAACGCTGTTTTTAATATGTGTGACATCACTATAAGAATGAAAATTTACGCTAATATTAATGGCCTTCGTCGACAGCACTGAGCCTTCCAGATTCTAAACGACCCATTTTCCGAACGTGTGAGTAGGCTTGTTAACGCAATCACTGCTTTTTATATCCCGGCTTTGGAAGAGAAATTACTAAGCAGGATGAACATAAATAACAGTATATTGGAACTGCTCCATGGCCCCGCTTCTTGATAGATATTTCTTTCCAGTTCAGTCACCTCTCCGGTCCGTTGCGGTGGGGCAGTGGTTATGGTGCTCAGCTGCTGGCCCGAAGGTCGCGGGTTCGATCCCGGCCCCGGCGGTCGCATTTCGATGGAGGCAAACGCCAGAAGCCCGCGCACTGTGCGATGTCAGTGCACGTTAAAGAATACCAGATCGTCTGAGTGAAACCCCAGATATCATTATTATTAGTTACTTTTCCAATTTTTATATCAAACGACCATCATAAATTTCATACGTTGGTTAATGATTGATTTGAATTGTTATGGCCCTAGATTACGCTAAGGTTGTTGCAGGACAGTTTTTGTCTATAACGCTTCAAGGTTTGTTGCGGGCATTCCAGTGAACGACATGATTAAGTCGCAAATAGCTTAAGATGGTATAGCTCATCGTGCAATGTCTCTACATCAGTCTCTCTGTCTCTCTAGTTGCATCTAATGAATTAAGCGTTCCAATGGCATACATCAACGTGCAGTTAATATAAACAATATCTTAAGCAATTCGTTCCCAATTTAGCTATACCATGCATTATATTGTAACAGCTCCAGAATCTCCGTCGCAATATAATGGCATGACATGTTTTGTTTTGTTTTGTCGCCTCGGCAAAACTGGCTCATACCCACAAGGTGGATTGGCCACACTGTCTATTATAAAGTGGAATTAAAGGTTGTGCAACATAATGGAAAAAAAAACAGTGGAGGACGAAATGCAATGTAAATAAAAAAGTCATGTCATTTCAGTGGAAGCACGAAAATAGGAAGAAGGTTTATGATTGGAAAGCGATTTCAGTCGCTCGCCTTTAACATGATGGTTCGCAGATATCCATAGAAAAAGATCAACGAAGTTCAAGAAAAATTTTTGTGCTCGGCGCATTGAGTATGGGACGAACGCCTTTAAGGATGTTAGTCCTACGTTTGTTATTAGATATCTAGCACGTGATAAAACAGCGAAGCGGGTCCTAATCAACCGAAAAATGCAAACAAGGCGACACTGAATATGGAAAACCGCTGCAAGAACCCCTATCATTGGTGTTAGAAGTTTAATAATTAGAGAGTATATAAGCTATGTCGAAGCCTCTTGTGACAGTAAAATCGATCAGAACTCTTTTTTCTTTAAAAGGCGAAGGCAGGGAAACGAAAATTATAAGATAGCAATATTTGCGCTTGTGTTGTAGCCCTCGCCTCTTGAGCCGTGTTTTTTTTTTTCTTTTTTTTTTGGCGGGGGGGGGGGGAGGGGGAGGGGGGGCTTTCTTTAGAATTTTGTACCAATTCACCCAAGAATCAACCCTTCTAAGGAAAACAAAAGGCGTACACTGCGCCGCGAATTTTCTCCATGTAAATGCCATGCTCAGAGTTTTTTAAAACATAGTATATTAAAACCGTAGAACCTATAAGCCTACAACCTACGCATCCTATAAATCCCCACTCGGCATCTCTTCGTAGGCATGCATCTATGCCCAACCCTTTTGAGATATGGTGTATTGATAGCGGACGGCATAATTTTGCCAGCGTTGAAAGCGAGATGGTCCGCCGCCCACATGCTTGTTCGGTTGTAATTTCGAAAACATTGCCTCCCCGCTTCCCCACCGAGCATAAAAGATGGCTGGGTGCAGGCGCTCGGTGTGTTGTTTGATGGATAGGGTAAAGACACTTTGGGCACGCAGGCTGCCGAATAATAAATGCGTGTAGGGGCATGCTAGTATAGCGAAAGTGTTGTTCCTACAACCGAGGCGTCCTCTCTCAAAATCGTGTGGTACGGTGTGTTGAGAAGCGTTCAAATGGGAAACCCGCATTATTAAGCAAACTCATTAAGAAAACAGCGTCTGTGCCTGTCGACAGTTCGCGAAAAGGATCGCGTCTCATTTTCAGTGAAGTTATATATTGCGAGCGAAGTTGTCAAAACAGAACGTGCTTCCATGATTAAAGGTGCGCTCGATGTCTCTTACACGTTGCAAGAAGACCTGCTGACTGATTGGCTACGCTTTCAGGCAAGAGGCAGTGCTGCAGGAGGGCGTTGCTGCAAGTCAAAGACTAGCGGAGGAGATTGGAAAGTCTGAGTGTGGAGACGAGGAGGAAATGGCTGAATATCTGGTACTTTTCTGTAAAGGGCTTCACCCTACAGACCGAGGCAGTGGGGCTGAATTTTTTCAAGACATTGGAGCTTAGGAACAGTAAAGGCAAAATATACCTAAAGCAGGTAGAAATAAGCAAGAGGAGGTTATCTCATTCGTGGCTAAAACCAAGGCGTGAGCCTCCACCCGATCAAAAGGGTACGTCCGTCCTTCTGTCCATTTCTCATCGGCGTTAAAGATCGCGCCCACCCTATCCGCAAACAGGCTTCGACTCGAAGTTTGGCTGCCACACGACTGAGTTAAGCACTGCGCCACCGTTCGGCTGAAAATGACCGAGGTTTTCAATAATTGCTGCCGATTATCGCCATATGCAGTGACCGCTCCTGAAAAAAGGTGACGCTACCAGTTTTCGAGTTTAGGTGATGCTTTGAGCGGAGGGACGGTCTAGAATACGGAGGTGACAGTCGCACCAAAGTGTCAGCCGCAAACGAGCGCGCGCAGATGGGAGCCGGATGATGAGCTCATTGGCATGGAGGGGCACGCCATAAACGACACACCGGGATCGCAAATGACGGTAGACGTGCTTCTGAGCGAGGACCGGAGCATGGCCTCCGAGATAGTTCTCCGGCGGGCTATCTCGGAGTACATGACCGGAGTCATCGTTAGCACTGCTTCTGTGTTGACTTTCTGGAAGCCGGACGGCCGGTGCCCGATGGTTTACGAGCTTGGACCTGCGCGACAGCCGACGGCACGAACAGTACAGATTTTCTTAGGTGTTCCATGCAAAGCAAAGCAGCCCGAGACGTAACCGCTTGCGTTTGAGAAATTGTTGAATAATAATTCAGCAAAGAGCAGAGAGCGGTGGTGCAATAAGTAGAATAGGCTGTTGCTTAAAGAGTATGAAAGGAAGAAAATTGTTGTCCACCCACGCGCAGCATGAAGCTACTAAGGAAATCAGTGAATCATTCCGAAACACTTACTCCACTTGGCAAGCTTAGGCAGAACTGATTTTTGCTTGAATAATACAATATGTGCACATCAACTGATTCACCGTTTTAATTTTATTCTACTGTATAGTATTAATCTTGCTATAGAGTATTAATCCTCAAGAGTCGTGGGACGCACGACTCTCTAAAATAGAGTTAAAGTGTCTCTTTAAAAAGTGTTATTTTTTATTTATTTTATTTAACAATACTGTAGGCCTTTGTACAGGCCCATACAGGGAGTGGTTGGAAAAAAGTATACATGGGCATGGGAATAGTAGAACTGAACGAACGAGAAACTTGGATAATAAAACAAAACAAAACGAATCTTGGCGAGTAACCATTCTAGCAAGCAACATAAACTCTTTGCTACAGTGTGAGAAAACAGAATGCTTCAATAATAGATCAACAAAATCACCCAAAAGAAAATTGCGAAAATGGCATCACACATCAAGAAGCACCATACATTTACACAAGCTCCTGCAAACATTTACCTTACGGAGTACGTGCCTATGTACAATCAAGAAAGGATTCCAGTTTTGCGATAAATTCATCCACAGATCGACACTCAACAATTTCATTGGCAAAAGAAGAGTCAGAGAACTCTCTTTTTTTTTTTTTCTCGGAGTGTACTAGCAGGCAGGTACTACATGCATTTACATGCAGTTTGCGAGTTTATGTAAGTTTCCTTCATGCCGGGCTCACGGTTAATGAAACACCCGGCGTGCCTCCGAAGGCCCGGATATGAAACACATTCAACACAACGAATCCGAGCGCCCTGCAGTCAGTCTTCGGGTTTGTGTTGTCCCGAATGACGAACCTATTGTCTGAACGCTACAGATGTCACCTGCACTGCACCTAACTCCCCGACAAAGAGCGCGGCGTCGGCGTCAGCTCGCTCGTTAGCGCTAGCCAAATATGCGCTATTGCGGAACCCACAAAAAAAAGCGCGCTAAGTGGTAAGCTCTGTTCTAACTTCCAAGATGATGGCGTCAACGTTCGTGTGCGAGCGAGCTAGCAAGGCCTTCTGCGAATGCTTCTACCGCTCCTAAGTAGGCTACCACTCTATAGCACTAAAGCCTGCCTAGTTCAGGAAGGTATATGGCTTTATTATAGCGCAGGTGCGGAAGTGCCGTCTGTATATGCTCGCTCCTCATCACCATACTCCGACGTGCAAATGATGCGGCCGCTCTCCTGCCGCTCTGGCAGTAATGGCGGTCGGTTGCGAAATGTGAGGTTTATAGGTGGAGGAGGAGACATCATCATATCATATAATACGTATTTAGCTTCTTCATTCCTCATTGTGGTTTCATGCTCTTGATGAGCTTTCTTTTGCTTTTGACACATTTCATGTGCGTTATTATGAGTAACTTCGCTTTACGGCTTGGTAGGCCCGTAATTGACTATGTTTCTAAAATGTGCAAGCGTTCGCCAGGCAATCGCATCAAGCTAAACTACCCGCGGATGCAACTCCGTGCTTCTCATGGTTCTGCCAGATGCTGGAATCCTTGGAAGTATTTAATACTTGCGGAAAGCATGTTCCTCCTTGTTTAGGATTCAACGGTTTCTCGCTCCAGTCTGCCCCAGTATTTAAAGTTTTCGAAACACCAAATTTTCATAGGAGTATGCGTGTTCAGATACACAGAAGTCCCTTATAATTATTGCATGTTTGTGTGGTGGCGAACACATCGCTTTGCATATGCGGGAGGTAATGCCGTGGCACGGTCCATGGTGAAGTAGACGGTCATAAAAATTTTACGACTTCAAGAGTTACAGTTAATAAGATAACATGAAAACAAACTATCGCATGTCTAGTGCGGGCCTGCGCGAATATTTACGGACACAGCACGAGTGCTTAACGTTCCCCCCTGGTCCGCTAGTAATTCCTGCGTGTGGTCGTTTTGTTAATGCTGTATCCTTCACGAAAGATCGGTTATAAGTTTTGCCGAAGTTAGCGCCATCGCTGTCGTAAGCATTTTTAACGCGATAGCGTTTAAGAGCTCGTTTCGCAGAAATTCCGGCGTCGGTGTCGTTGGTTGTGAGCGAAAAATCATCATCTTTTCCATGACCGAAAAATCAAGAAAGATGCAAATAAAATAAATAATAAAAATTTTCGGGTCCGAGTGAGGATCGAACCCGGCCCGTCCACGTGGCAAGCAGGTGTTCTACCACACAGCCACGCCTCTGCTTGCAAATACAGTGAAAATAACTTCCTCTGCTTGGAAATGCAGCGAAAATAACTTTCATGCTTCACAAACGCAAGCGTCCTTTATATAGGCGCATGCTTCACAAACGCAAGCGTCCTTTATATAGGCGTCGCAATATAACATGTAATATCCCAGGAATATCGCTTGGTACAAGCGTACATTGCCATCGGGCGTCAGAATATATGACTATCAAAACGATTTCGTAGTTTAAAGCCGGCCACCCATTACAAAGGGCACACACCTTACTGCGCGTATTCCCTTAACACCACGTAGTGGGTGCATAGCAAGTATGCACTAAATGGTTGAAGTAGGCACTCGGGACAGGATGTCGCTATCGCGTTCAACTCTTAAAGGCGAAGATTAAGGGTCCCCCCCCATTTTTTTTTTTTTTTGCCCGGCTGCCGACGGTGTACGCTGCAGTATATTGTGATTGGTTGCAACGATTGTCTATAGGCAAACACTATAATTTCTGGGACGGAAAACGCGGTAAGGCGACGTTGCTCTGAGCAGTTGCTCTGTGTGAACTTGTAGGCAATTCGATTTTTCTCGATGTTTTGTTTTTGAATTCCGCCCGCGTGTTTTTTTATGGGGGCGATTTACAGCCACGTCATTTAAATTATTTATATTTGTCTTTGAACAGCTAACCATCTCAGCAAATCGTTCCTTCTGAGTCGATCCAGAAAACTATCATCATCATAAATTGGTATGTGCCACAGAAGTTGGGTCAGTCCCAATACTCACCACTGGTCCACTAAGAATGAAGAAGGCAACAGTTAGCCCAACAAAATGGCTGCGAAGCGACGGCGGCGAGCCGAAGACGCCGAGTACGTACAACATGAGAATACTATGGAACGGGAAAGTCAACGGCGGCTGCGAGAAGAACCCGAAGCGATGGAAATCCTAGGTCAACGACGACGTGCCCGTAGATCTGTGAGAGGTGCGAACGCTTGGTTTTAGCGAGAGTTCCTGTCTCTCGAGTTTGGACATCCGTGTCTCTGTGACTGTCTGTGGTTTAACTCGAGATGATGTGCGCTGAGAATCAACGTAGAAACAACCTAGCATCACCTACCCAGCATCAATCTAGAAGCAACCTACAATCTGCATAACCTATAGGTAAGGCCTAGGAACAACTATAGAAGCAACCAGATTAGTCGTCAGAATCTTCCAGTTTCGCTGTTTCAAGCCTTGCGCGGCTTAGTGTAAGCTTCGCCAATTTTCGCTACCGCAATGCCGAGTGCAATTATGTCTGGTAAAGCATCACTGATTTGCATTCTGAACATTGCCGCAACGAAAATCGCTATTGCGGCGTAAAAAGACTCCCTTGGACAAGACACGCACGTCCACCACTTAAATTAACAGCGCAAAGAACGGACACCACACAAAGGAAACACACAGGACAAGCACTGACCTGCCGAGCCGCCTTTGGTCGTAGACAATTGGGAACGGAGCCTCCGCAGTTCACCTTGCCACAGATAGTCCACCATGTGGTCGATACGTCCTGTGTACTCTCGCCATCTTTTTTCTTGGAGGCGACATGGTGCTCTTGAAGAAGCGGAAGGTGCAGGGCTTCCCTGTACATCCTTGCTTGCCTCAGCCATTCCGCCCTGAGTATCTTGCACACCCTGGTGCCAGGGCGGAATGGCTGAGGCAAGCAAGGATGTACAGGGAAGCCCTTCACCTTCCGCTTCTTCAAGAGCACCATGTCGCCTCCAAGAAAAAAAGATGGCGAGAGTACACAGGACGTATCGACCACATGGTGGACTATCTGTGGCAAGGTGAACTGCGGAGGCTCCGTTCCCAATTGTCTACGACCAAAGGCGGCTCGGCAGGTCAGCGCTTGTCCCTGTGTGTTTCCCTTTGTGTGGTGTCCGTTCTTTGCGCTGTTAATTTAAGTATGCATAACCAACTAGCCCAGTCAGCTACAGTCCACCACTTATTGGGAACCGCTTCATTTTCAGTCGAGCTCGAGCTCACAGACACACTGATGATGGTATATGCGCACCAGGAAGTTGTGCAAGCGGTAATGGTACGTAGGGATAATTAAGATGAATTACCCATTGATCGCGATTGCACTAATGATACAAATGGGAAATAGGCCCAGAGGTTAACTGACGGGTTGATTAAGTTAGCCTTTCTGCCTATTTCAAAGTGTAGGTGAAGAGAGGTCACGTAAGCTGAAGCGTACCTTCTGACTTACCTACCATTGCACAATATACCTCTCTCGACAACTTTCGCGAGTTCATGCATTTGCTAGTGCATTGCTGGAGATTATTGCGGCTCAAATATTCTCATATATGAAAGGAAAGTCTAACACGTGACATGAATTTGGGAGTATTAATGAAAAATTCTGATCATTTTTAGGCGAAACAAACACAAAAACTTTTTTTCGCCCTCCGCTCATCACCTTCAGTTTTATTTTGACAGACTCCGGCAAGGTAACTTAGCCATACCTTCATACACTTTCTGTTACCCTCAACGAGAGAGGTAGAAACATGTTTTCAAGCGAAGATTGCTTATCTCACGGAATTCGGTGGCGCCGCATGCAACAAAAAAAAAAAAGAAAAGAAAAAAGAAAAGGTGCCTGCGAGCGTGCAGAAATATTGTCGTCATAGGTGCACCACCCGTGGTCTCACGATCATGGCCTCGTCGGTGATTAGCCGTCACTGATGTGACTATCTGATCGTTTAACGAGGTAACCACTCGGTTCACGTTGCCACATGTCATAGTTACCTGGACGTTAACACATGACACAGTACCGCTGTTATTCCCTGCAGCAGCTGACGTATCATGCTGCTAAGAGCGTTGATGAGGGTACAATTCGCGACATGGAGGAAGGAAAGCGTTAGAAGGGCTCATTGCGCGATGCGATATCAGTAAATAAATAAATAAATAAATAAATAAATAAATAAATAAATAAATAAATACAAGTAGTACGTCAGGCAGGCCGGCGCCAAGCATCGCTTGCGCCCTTTTACCACTGGCCCAAGGGTTCCAGTATTTTTTAACGACTACTAGAGGTTTGGCCGCTTTAATGGGCACAGACGTTGTGCCTAGGATATGGCCAAGTATATCTCAAAATATTTACTGGACATTGTTTTTGTTCTGCAGAATGCTCGACACTGAGATGAATTAACTTGGAGTGACAGGGCTGCTTTGAGAGGACACCGCTAATTAAAGTTGGGGACTCGGGTTCCTTCGCGCATGAGCAATGCGACGCCACGTGCATCAACGACGTAATAGCAACCTGTCACTCATCTTCAAGCCGAAAAGGTTGGTAGGGCTGGTGCGAAAACATTCACGCTGTCGCGTACGGCAACAATTATGCGCGTTGTCTTAAGTTGGAGAGGCTACGGACGTCTCTCACCAGCCCCTCGAGACAGTATGCTAACATGCTCTATGAACTGGACTATGTGCATAGACTGTCATGCGTTATACGCCCTATATTGTGTATATGTACATAGTGCTTCTGATTATTTTTCTTCTTTTATTCTTTTTATTTTATTATCTTTGTGTGTATCCTGTATATTACTACGATGGTGTTGGGGTAGCCGGCTCTTACGTAGCCTACCTTTCCATATTTTTCATATATATGTAAAAAAAAAAGAATTATGAACGTGGTCCTCAACGAAGGAAACCGCTAATGACGGAGCCAAAAGGCGTCTTCGCTAAACTTTCCTCGAAGACACGAAGGATTTTTGCGGGGGAAATTCCAGAAAAGAGAAACGGTGCAAGTCGCCACAACGTAATGGGTTTCCGAGTCAGACAGAAATGTCGGTTAAAAAAAAAATGTGCAGACGACTCCAACTTAGGTGTCTGTTAGTGGTACCCTCACGTCCACGTTCGTGTGCCCGGTGTGTGTTCTTCGTTTTGTTAACCTTATGTTTCGTCGCGCTGCCGAAACCAATCTTAGAGGCCACATAAAGGGAAGCGTGTGATTAAGACCTGCTTGCGCTTGATGCCACGACGACCCCAGCTGCTAACATGAAAAGCATCGGCTTTCTTAATGAACTCATTCGATTATATTTTCGTTAATTACCGTGTCATTTCAGTGGCCCTAACATGAACTTATGATCCGGTACCATATGTATCGAATATAACTCTTAACTTCAACCAGAGTCATCGTGGTCGTACCAGTTTTATTAAATGTGAAGCATTTCATAGCGAACCATATGCACTTTTGAGCGTTTCTAACTACGCGTCTATCTATCTAGCCGCCTACGTCTGGGTACTGTAGCGATCGCCTCATGAACTCGGTGTAGATTAAAATTATGCATTTGAGGGTAAGAGGGTTTGACTAATACGACTGTCTGGTCATGACATGAGTAACGTGAAAATCCTGTCGCGTATGTCGTCAAACGCTTCCTTCTAGACACGTGTGGCACATACCCGTATACCACGGGCCGCGGTATGAGCCACAGGCGACTGAATGTTTGTCTACCCAGGAACGGCGAGAACAGACATTGGCAATTTAAATTCGAAAACTTTAAGAAACCCGATATCGACAGCGCTGACCCGATGAATGCAAATAATAAAAATAAGGATCCCAGCAGGAATTAAATTCAAGCATTCTGCGTGGCAGTTAGGTGTTCTACAACAGGGTCATGCCAGGTCTTGAAACTGATTTGGAAAAAAGCCCTATGCAGGCGTAATGTCTGTGCAACGTCAATTGTGGTTGCAGTGCTGGCTATCTAATTTTATAACAAAGCAATAAACATTAAATATGTACTCCTATGATACAGGTGTCATGTAGGTTTAACGTGAGTTGTGTTTCCAGTGGTACCTCCACTTCTATAGCAGTTTAACAAACATTACATTTGTATTCCCATGATTCAGCGAGCTATATTCTAGCGTTGCTCGACCCCGGAAGAATACGCTAACGAAAGTTACGTATTAAATGCACATCATCGCACCGTATGGTGCACATCGTTTCGATAATACTGAGGTATTTGCTCTAACGCGAGTTCTGACGTTACGTCAGACCAAAAGTTACCCTTTAACACCAGTGCAGTCAACCCTCCGGGTAAGCCCGCGATGTGCACCCAACTACTATACTTAAAAAAACGCGTCGATCCATCTCGTAACGCTTGGCTCAAAGCCAAAAAATAAAGCATACACAATTACTCGCCAGGTGCATCGCATGAAATCGATTCCCAAAAGGCGTGGGATCTGCCGATCTTTAACAGCGAGGCTGTTCTTGGTCGAGCCTTTCATGTCCGGGATGAAGCAGGTAACAGTTAACCCAACAAACGGGTATGCGCCGCAGCAATTCGTGTGGCCTGTCAGAAAACTATGATCATCATAAACGCGTATGGGCCACGGAAACTTGGTAAACCCCACTACACGAAGCTTCCACTAAAAAAGAAGAAGGCAACAGTTAGTCCAACAAAGGGCGTGTGCGTTACCACGGTCACACCACTGCCACGTGATAATTTGTTGTTATAAAAGGTGGTGCCTACACTACCAGCTCAAAGCTTAACAAATAGTGTTGAATATAGAGCTGTTATACAACATATCTGAAAAACTTGAAAACATAGAAATTCGTTAGACTAACGAAGGTAACGCCACCTGCTTCGCTTTCATCGGTGTCCGCGAAGCGGTGCTGGTTGAATTTTTTTTAGACGACTTTTCAATATTTGGAAAACCAAAAGTGAGCACTCAACCTTTGAAAGTTGTTGAAAAAAGTAATAATTGTTGGCGTTTTACGTCCCAAAACCATTAATCATTATGAAGGTCGCCGTAGTAGAAGGCTCCGGAAATTTTTAATATCTGGTGTTTTTTTTTTGTTTTTTTTTTTTAATTTGCACTGAAATCGCACAGTACACTGGCCTCCAGCATTTTGCCTCCATGGAAATGCGACCTCCGCAGCCGGGATGAAACCCCTGACCTTCGGTTCAGGACACCGTAACCGCTACACCAACGCGCGGACAGTCGTTAAAAGTCAGCCGCTGTGTGTGTTATCTTTGCCGGTCCTTGTCTGTAGCGCTCTTTTTTGGGAGTGAAGCTCCTTAGGCTCGCACCATGTCCGTTGTCGCCGTCATCGTAGCTCCCCATCGGACCGAAACAAAGGTGTTACATACACCGTGCATAGAGCGTTCATAGCGCGCATATAGTTTTAAAATAGACCCTACCCTGTCCGTTGCATCTATCGGTCTGTCCGTTCGCCCGTCCGTGCATCTGTCCGTCCGTCCGTCCACCCGTCCATGCATCCGTCCGTCCGTACTTCCGTGCGTCCATGCATCCGTGCATCCATCCGTCGGTCCGTCCGTGCCTCCGTCCCTCCGTGCGTCCCTCCGTGCATCCGTCCGTCCGTCCGTCCGTCCGTCTGTTTCTGCATCTGTCCATCCGTCTGTCCGCACGTGCGTCCGTCCATCCATGGACGGACGGACGGACGGACGGACAGATGGATTTCATAACATTCTTTATATCGTTTATCATTTCGTCAATGGAGAGAAAGACAGAGAAAAAAAAATCACCGCCATATCCACAAAGTGAATGATGTTAGAGGAGCTTGCTCGGAGATGATCGGGTAACCCGTGAATCCTCGATACACATCTCCTACCATCATATATAGACGTGACAACGTTGTTATATATACATTACATGCGGCGCTCGGGCGGCGAGCCGTCCGAGCGCCGCATGTAAGCGCCGCATGTAAGCGCCGCATCTGTTATCGACTCTACACGGGCCCGGCTAAGGTTCTGAGTTGAGCAGATGAGCGAATTCTACGCAGGCTACAGACCAATACTCTGCTCTGTCCCGGAATAATTCGTTTCTGGGAATCAAACTCAGACAGGAAGTGCCCGCACTGTGGGTAGACATCGGACGTATTTCACATGGTGTGGGCATGCACCCAAAACCCCTCTCTTCCATCTTCCCCTCCCCCACGTGAGATGCATGGGAGACCGCTCTCCGCGACTGCTCTGCACTGAAAGCCCAACGGGCCCTAGGCCAAAGAGCGAGAGTGGCGGCTGAGTCTTGCGGTGTCCCGCACTGAGGACACCGACAATCAGGGGCCACCATCATCGGCTCTCGAAACCTCTCGACTCTAAGTAAAGTTTGTTCTCTCTCTCTCAACACCTGGCGTGGCTCTGTGGTAGAATACCTGACTGACACGCAGAATGCTTGGGTTCGATGCCTGCTGTGGTCCTGATTTTTATTCTTTGCGTTCGTCGAGTCAACGCTGGGGATATCGGCTTTTCTTAACGCTCTCGCATTTAAATGGCCAATATCTGCTTTCACCGTTCCTGGGCAGATATAAACTGTCAATAACCTGTGGCGCATACCCGCACACCGCGACCTGTGGTATGCGGGCATGTGCGCCACGGGTCTGGAGGAGAGGGTTTGACGACGCACGCGGCGAGATTTTCACGTTAATCATGAAATGACCAGAAAGTGGTATTCGTCAAACCCTCTTACCCTCCCATACCAATTTTGGTTTACAGCAAGCTCAGTAGGAGATGAGATGAGAGCACTCAGACGTAGTCGACTAGATAGATAGATAGATAGATAGATAGATAGATAGATAGATAGATAGATAGATAGATAGATAGATAGATAGATAGATAGATAGATAGATAGATAGATAGATAGATAGATAGATAGATAGATAGATAGATAGATAGATAGATAGATAGATAGATGAATATGGAGTAGATAGATAGATAGATAGATAGATAGATAGATAGATAGATAGATAGATAGATAGATAGATAGATAGATAGATAGATAGATAGATAGATAGATAGATAGATAGATAGATACTAAAGCATTCGTTGTGTCCACTTGTCCTGTCGGTTGCGCTGCTTTAAATATTATGGACTCTCTAAAAAATTATCGTGAACTCCCGAGATGACATTGCTTTGCCTGTCATCACTAGGCGTTCTGCGCAATTACCAGGCGTTCGCGAATTATTCCGAGATTCCTTCACTCGCTTCTTCCCGACACCGCTACCTTTCTTTTTTTCATTCCTCCTTTCCGGAGGCTTATTGGAGCGTTGTTTCCCACACCTTGGCAACAGGCCACCGGTTCGTTATATTACCTCTTCTCCGAGGATTTTACGCATGCCTGCTGTATTAGTGATAACAATAATGCTAATCATAATTATCCTAATATGGACGGCCTGCCAAGTCGCCTCGTTATATTTCCCGCGGTGCTAGCTACACTTGAGGAGCATTCGGTGCTTGTTAGATTTTTTCGTGGCACGTCAAATTTCAGGCCAACGCGAATACCCAGCGTTACTACACTTGATGCAAGACAGAGATAGATATAGACTCGAAGGGAAAGAAACAATGAAATTCAACAGAGGATCTCTCCGGTTAGCTGCTTTTGTCTCGGGAAATGGAAAAGGCGCGTTACATAATGAAACAGGAGAAGCCTATGACAACGCTACGAACTCATTACGGTCATTGCCGTGTCGAAGTACTCCACAGTAACAACGGTAGCGCAAGCCTATAGGACCATCATCGCCCAACTACGGCTAATGGCCACACGAGACGTGGACGCAAGCAGATGAAGCACTGTGGGAACCGGGCACTCTCATGATTGCGCGAAGATGTCGATAACAGACCGAAAGGCCGCACTCTGTGTTTTGTCCTATGTGCCGGGCCATTCAGTAACGCGAGAACTTCGACGGTGCCACGCGCATCTACGACCCTGAACTTGAGGAGGTGATCCTGATGCGAGTTGAGGGCACGGAGGATGACAAGCGCGAGTAAAATAACATTGCTCGCCATCTTCTCGCAGCCTCATTTCATTAAGGAATGAGTAGAGTTGCTTCTCTCTCTCTCTCGACGCTGATGTCAAAGAAGAGAGCAGCTATTTGGAGGCCGTCCCAAGGTCAACGTTGTGTGCCCACGTATTGATTAGAACATTACATTCGCTGTGCCAAGGTCGAGAACTGTGCTAGTTGGTAGGTTACATCTTCGATTCACGGAGCGCAAACGACGGACGAAGTCACACGGGCACAACAAGCACTTACTCGCGACTGAAAGGTTTATTGGAAGAAGGCGTAAAAGTAACATAGAAATCTTGAGAACTTGCGAAAAGAAACGGGGGGAAAAAAGAAAATGGTTGACTAAACAAATTTCGCATCTTTCGACATTCATTTTTTGTTGTTTGTGCTGTTTCAATATAAAATGGAAAATGCGTTCGATACGTTTGGTGCTGAAATACTGGAAGGACAAATGTATATAGAGACAACAAAAGTGTATATATATATATATATATATATATATATATATATATATATATATATATATATATATATATATATATCGAGAGAGAGAGAGAGAGAGAAGGGAAACAGAGAGTAGTCGCTCTATTTCTTGAGTAGGCGCAGTCGTGCGAGTGAGCAACAGTGTGTTTCCCTACTTACGCAGGGAAGCTGGGTGTTAAGCATCCCGCTTGAGTGTACTGCCGCTAGACGTCAGCTTACAAAGTACGAACGTGTTTATAAAAGAAAAGAAGTTTGAGAGTGCACGTGACTCGTGTTCGTGGAAAGTGTGAGGTTTTCAGCAGCTGCGGGCAGTGTTGACAGACAGCCCACTTGAGAGGGGAACTGCGTTCCGCGAGAGGGCCCTAACAGGAAGGCATCCTCGCCTGTCATCTTAATCCAGGTCACCCTTCTGTAGCCCCTGCGCTTGCAACGCCGAGCTGTTCTAATCTCGGGCCCCTCGAGTACAGCAGCCGCAATTAATTTAGACCCGCCGTCCGTCATCACCTGTCGGCGTGCCCGGACACGAGATGCGGGTTTGATGACGCAACTGATGATAAAGCCACGGGGGTGGAATGCTGCAGGCAGCCATGCGTTAAGATTGAGGCTAAGCCTGCTCGCGTTCGCACTATTCGACCAGGCATGTACCCATCGGCAGAGGAGGGACGGCATCTACAAACGCTACTGAATCTGGTCTCTACAGGCAACACTGTTACGTCCAATACTTGTACTCACTTCATAGAGTCCTCCGTGCAGAATAATCGATCACCTCTTATTAGATCTTTCTCGTTTCCGTCGGCATAGCCAAAGGGAGCAGCACCCGAGCGAAATGCAGTGACGGTAGATCCGCGTGGTCGCTTCGTTGGGCGGCTTTTCGCGCTCGAAAGGATCGCTGACAGCGCGTTGACAACAACCAGGCGTAGTAACTCAGAAGCTTTCGCTTGTTGTGTCCTCGCATTTGCTAGGGCTGGTGATGAGGTAAATGAGACTAATCAATCAATCAATCAATCAATCAATCAATCGAGCAAGCAATCAATCAATCGGTAATGCTTTTGTTTAGGCCAGTTTGGGGCCCGCCCTTTGTACCACTCTTGGTCAGTGTCTTGTCGCGATGCCCTCCTAGGCGTTCATTCAGTCGGTTTTTATTGTGTATTAATTATGTAATTGCAAAGAAGACTGCAGATAACCAAATCGAATCTGAAAAAAAAAATGGAATCGACACTCATCCCTGCCTGCATAACTGTCCAGCTAGGCTTTGAATACCACGTTTAATGGCAACCAAAAAGGATTCACAGGTACACTGTGGGTTATAGTGTTGACTACAGCGTTGATTAGAATGTAGATTATAAGTATCCATGGCAGCGACGCGCACAGCCATGGCCAGCTGTTAGTTCATGTCGTTTACTGAGGATTGTTGGAAGTCCAGGATTTGCATTCGCGAAAGCAGTCCTAAATACTAGTTTGGGAATAAAAAAAAGTACATCTGGTTTTGTCGAAGGAAAAGCACATTTGTTACAGCAGGCCTGGAGATAAGCAGCTTTAAGCAAGGGAGCTCCCTCGACTGATGTCACCTCATCTGAAACACCGGAATTAGTTTAAGCTCCTTTTAACGGTGGCGCTCCTATAATGAACGCCACAATACGAGAGCCAGCCCGCCTGACGCTCCCATGCTCGCAGAGTCGTCTAGCTTGAAAGCCTTTCCCTCGTTAAAAGAAAACAAAATATAACATGAGAATTTTGGTGGGTGGGGAAACAGAACTTAATACGAGCGAATCGAAACAATCGCGAGTGCGCCAAAAGCGACGGTGTTACATATCCTCCAAGAGTCAGTTTCGTAAAGCGCCGCACAATTTTTCAACATTGCCCGCGGGCCGTGAAACGCGACTGTAAAAATAATCCGTATACTCGAAGCTTTAACACGGTGTTTGTATTTTTACTGCCGAAGCGGATATGTGAAAATATTTATTTTTACATTTACGGCTTGACTGACTCCTTCTCTTCTCTACGCTGATAAGGAAATTTAGAAACCAGTCTGTTCTTTTTGTTTTTCTCCCAACTCTTTCAAGACGTCGGGATAACGTTTTCTTTGAATGCGTTTCGTTGGTTCTATTCGACGTTCACGGTTTTCATTTCACTCTAGAGACCGGTGTGTAAACATGTCGACTACCCCGTCGCCTGCAGCGTAATTCGTTCTGTATTTCTTCTCGACCGTCGGTTTTTATACAGCCGTTTCGGTGACAAAAAAAAATTACTGGAGCAAAAACAAAAAAATCCTTACAGGGTCCCTTACGCATTCACCTAAGACGGCTAGAAGGCGAGAGCCATCTTCTTTTTTCTCTCACTCGATGAATGGATGGATGCTATGAGCGTCCCCTTTATAACGGGGCGGTGACAAGTGGGCCACCAGGCTCGTCAAATAAAGAAAAACAAATCTTTTTCGTCTTTTCTTTTTTTTTTTAAGTTGGCCTAATGCCTTAATTGTCTATTTCGATTATTCTCTCCTTCCCTTCTCTCTTATCCCTCTCATCTTTATGCTCCCCTTTCCCCTTCCCCCCAGCATAGGTAGCCAACCGGGCATGTGCCTGGTTAACCTCCCTGCCTTCTCTCTCGTTTTTCTCCTCCTCCCTCGATTAAGCCATCTTACTATAGGAACAAAAAATTACACCATCTCCCGCTAAAGGGAACCATGTGTAGATGTGAAGCAGCGGGCGCTAACGCTTACACTGGCAGCGGCGTTGACGCTGGCGCTCATCGCAGCGTTGCGAAGGAGAGAAAACTGGGGAGGCGCAAAGCAGGCAGTGATGGAGCAGTGTTTCCTGCTGGAACATGCCAATCGCTGCTAATGGGCAATGAAAGACAGAAGACTCCGACTGGACACAGAGACCCACACTCCGCTTTTAATTAACGCGCACGCTGCGAATTTTTATTGTTCAACAACGCACAGGAGAAATCTCTCACCGGCACCACCTTGGAGGTCAAGATCCATTGCCATATATACGGGGTGGCCAGTGAACTGTTGTGCAGCGCGAGCAGTCGGTTTTTTCAACCAAGGAACTCGCTAGCAGACGCTGCCTGCGTCGGCGTCGCGAGGCGAGAGAGGAAGGAGCGTAGGAGAGGAGAGAGAGGGGGTGACACGCATGCGCAGTGGGAGTGTGAACGCCGTGGGCAGGGATGCGTAGAGGAGAGAGGGAGGCGTAGGAGAGGAGAGAGAGGGGGGGACGCGCATGCGCAGTGGGATTGTAGACGCCGCGGGCAGGGATGCCTAGAGGAGAGAGGGGGGGAGTGTAAGAGGGGAGAGAGGAGGGGAGGCGCATGCGCAGTGAGGGTGTGGCTGCCGCGGGGAGGGATGCCTAGAGGAGAGAGAGGGGGGACAGGAGGATTTTTATTTTTTATTTTTTAAAGGGTTTGCGCATGCGCAGTAAGGGTGGGCACGCGGCACACCACCACCACCACCGGATTAAGCTTCGCCATAAGATGCTTCACATCTAAAAAACGCAAATTCATAGCCCAGTTCTCTGCCCTTTATGGCAGAATGTCCTTATTTTCCCCACCATTTATTTTTGTCCCTTCTCTCTAGTTTTCTGCCACCAATAGTCTAACCGTCTCTCACTTATTTCTATCGTGTGTGTGTTCAGCTTTACATTGTCGTCCCTGAAACCCAAGGCTTGCTCGTGCCTAAGCGTACACCTGGGTGTATATCTCCACATTCAATCAGAACATGCTCCGTCGTTGCCTTATCTTGCCCACAGCATATGCATTGTACCTCTTCTTTACTGAATCTCGCTTTATAACTACGCGTTCTAAGGCAACCCGATCTCGGTTCAAACAGTAAAGTGCTTTCCCTGGAATTATCATAAAATGACTCCCTCCTTATTTCATTTTGCCCTTCTGGTAGTTACTCAGAGCCGGTGTATTGATCCTGCCCCGCCACCCTGCGGAAGCTTTACGCACCTAGCGCTTGGTTTTGCATGGCCTCCGGGATCGGAGGCACCTCACCTGGTTTCGCACTGCCTACGGGAGTGACCGGCCCACCTTTCACCAAGCTACGATGCCATGACATCATACCGTGACGTCACGTAACGTGATGTCACAGTGACATCACGAGTGTCGTCATTATGACGTCACCATTTTCGGGGAGGGATCTGCGCAATAGTGGTGACGTCATACGCTGACGTCATCACGTGATGATGATGTTTTACATCGCTCACGTTTTCCCTGACGCCGCGCTCAACATTCGCGTTCGATGAAGCATCTAAGACTTTCGCCTTGATAACACGTGCCATTCCGCCTGCCGATCTCTTCTCCATTCTTTGTTGTTTCTTTTCTATCCTCTCTTCTATTCCCCCTTTCCCCCACCCCACGTGTAGGGTAGCCAACCGAGCTTAGCTTGGTTAACCTCCCTGCCTTTCGCCTTCGTTTTTCTCTCTCTCTTCACCATTTTCGTGGCTTAGGCTTCAAAACATGATAGAGCGCTGAAGTTGCTGGGAGTGAATTGAAATAGAAGTGTTGACAACACGATATGTGACCGCCTTTTCTTTTGCAAGTAACCAATTCGCTGTTTGGTTGCACCCTGAGCACTTCATCGATGCTGCAGAGAAGGAAACACACACTGTTTTGCATTATGCGGAGCTTCACTCTTTTTGCACGCCTTTATAATATGAATATATGACAGCTCGACCTGTTCACTACGTTGCTTTAGACGGATGTTTATATTATAAAGCAGCGCAAAGGAGCGGGACAGACAGAAGAACACAGTACGTGCTGTCTTTTGTTATATACGTTGCTTTACAGCACGAGTTCTAGACCAACTCGCCTAGCTAACGATTATCAGTTCGTAAATTAACTTGATTTTACAGCGAAAGCTGTTATGAGATCACAACAAGGGCCGGTTTTGCGCCGTAGTTGTCCGCCGCCGCCGGTGTCCGTAACCACTACCGCGTGAAATAACAAAAAAAAATTAACTGAATAAAAAGTACTTATGACAGAATGTGAATCGAAACCGGGCCCTCTGCGTGGCAGTCCAGCACTCTACCACTGAGCTACGCCGGTGTTTGAGGCTGCGTTGCAAACTGACCCTAGGCAGGCTTCAAGTCGGGTAAGGAATCGCGTTAACGTGTGTTGTAAAGCGTTTTAGAACGGTAACGTAAGAACCAGGCATCACACAATGAGAATTGCGTAACGAGTGGGTCGTTCAATGCTCCAACCCTTTACAAAAGCCTGAGGCATAATTCTTCATCGTCGTCAGCCACAGCACCAACAAAGTGCACATAATACGTTACAAGTGTGCAGCGGGTAGCGCGCTTTTCCGAGGAATCCCGAATAATGGCATAGTGGGCGCTTCCCCACTACACAAAAATTACGATGATTTATGACGTAGTGGGTATCATGCAAGTGCGCTTGCAGCAGGCCGCTCTTCCAGCTTTCGCTGTGACTGCGCTGCGCGTACCGCGCAGGCCTGGCGTTTTCTTTTTTTTTTTTTTTTTTCGTCTATGTCGCCGTCGCTCTTCCAAATGTTGTCCCAATGCAGATTAGCAAATCAGCTGTAACCTGGATGACCCATTTTTAATTCGCAAACAGGCCGAAGTTTTGCTTTCCTCGCTAACAATGTTCATTGGCTTTAGTAAAGGTTGTTATGCGTGAAACAGGCCGTTCTGTATAGTCCCGCGTGAAACAACTTTTTTCTGTTTTCATTGTTGCTTTAGTCGCAGTTTATCTTCACAATCGTTCCCATAGTTGCACTAACATGCGCCTTACTGCTTCGACACAGTGTTGCTGGCCTTGGTAGGGACAAAAAAAAGAAACCTGAAGCAAAAGTACATCTTTAATAAAACGACTTCGTGGGGCGTATGGTATGTAGCGACATTCAATACTACAGGAACTGCTCCAGGAGTTCCGAAGCACAGGAAAAACACACACACACACACACACACACACACACACACACACACACACACACACACACACACACACACACACACACACACACACACACACACACACACACACACACACACACACACACACACACACACACACACACACACACACACACACACACACACACACACACACACACACACACACACACACACACACACACACACACACACACACACACACACACACACACACACACACACACACACACACACACACACACACACACACACACACACACACACACACACACACACACACACACACACACACACACACACACACACACACACACACACACACACACACACACACACACACACACACACACACACACACACACACACACACACACACACACACACACACACACACACACACACACACACACACACACACACACACACACACACACACACACACACACACACACACACACACACACACACACACACACACACACACACACACACACACACACACACACACACACACACACACACACACACACACACACACACACACACACACACACACACACACACACACACACACACACACACACACACACACACACACACACACACACACACACACACACACACACACACACACACACACACACACACACACACACACACACACACACACACACACACACACACACACACACACACACACACACACACACACACACACACACACACACACACACACACACACACACACACACACACACACACACACACACACACACACACACACACACACACACACACACACACACACACACACACACACACACACACACACACACACACACACACACACACACACACACACACACACACACACACACACACACACACACACACACACACACACACACACACACACACACACACACACACACACACACACACACACACACACACACACACACACACACACACACACACACACACACACACACACACACACACACACACACACACACACACACACACACACACACACACACACACACACACACACACACACACACACACACACACACACACACACACACACACACACACACACACACACACACACACACACACACACACACACACACACACACACACACACACACACACACACACACACACACACACACACACACACACACACACACACACACACACACACACACACACACACACACACACACACACACACACACACACACACACACACACACACACACACACACACAGCGCGCAGCGCGGGCGCGCGCGCGGCTTCTATTGCTCCCTGCAACATTAGATGAATGAAAGTTTTTCGGGTGTTCTTGTGGAATGACAAACGCACGAGTTCGGTGGCGCTCTAGGTTATCATGGAAGCTTTTTGTCGAAGACGTCGTGGTATCAATTGAAATTGGTTCAGGAGGAATGCGAGAGGATACAAAGCACTCTCTGAAATTGGGAGCGTCGAAGCGACACTGCATTTTGCTAGGATTTAATTCAAGTTGCACTGGATGTACTTTCACAACGCACAGCATCACATACAAAAAAAAAAATAATAACCTCGCACTGCCGGTAATATTGAGTCCGACCAAAACTTCTGTTCGCGCAAAGACGATCATCGGCGTTCGAACATCTGTAACAACGTTCGGCTTGAGCTAACCGCTGGATCAAAATGCCGGAAGAGAAACGCTGGATAAAAACGAAATAAAAGTGGTTCTATTTCAATGGGATCTCGATTTTCATATTTATCATTATGTTACGATAACTAAATAAACGCAATTACTTGTTGATATTTACATACTGTAAATATCAACAAGTAATAAGTAAATTCGGCTATCGACAAACAACAGAAACCGACACCGACAAACAACAGAAAAACAACACCGACAAACAACAGAAAAGCAATTCAACACTGCAACGTAAAGAGAAAGAGAAAAAAAAACAAGAATACAACTCTTATGAAACCATTCATGTAAGAAATCTCGTAAGTATATATATATACATATACATATATATATATATATATATATATATATATATATATATATATATATATATATATATATATATATATATATATATATATATATATATATATATATATATATATATATATATATATATATATATATATATATATATATGCTAATAAATCCGCAGCATTCTGTCAAATGCCGTTTCATTAATGTGGTATGCCAACTTAGATCTGCAACATTAGTCAAACAGTGTTAAGAGTGTGAGCGTGTTATAACAACTGCTGAATTTGAGCAGTGTTGTGCTGCATCAGGTAGAGACTTCTTCATCAAAGACAGCTAAGCCAAACCGAAAAAAGGAAAAAACTGACGTTCTTGTGAACGTTGACATAACACGTTACCTCGTGTAAAAAAAAAGAAAACAACAATAAATCAACTCCAGTTCATGTGCTCCGTGAAACGTGATAAGAATGGATTTTGAAATGCGTCGCTTCCCAATTGCTTGTAGATGTGAGGCGCAGCCACATGCATAAGTGAGTTGTCTCGCTCATCAGGCAACAAATATATCTCCTACAACCTCATTTTTTTTAATTTTTTTTTTTGCTTCACAATGTCACTAGCATCTAACACAGTTCCCACGTCTTTGGCAACTTAGATATGAGCGTTAAAGGAACACATCTAGAGCTACCGAAACAAAAATTGAGAGCTCGAACAAAGTTGCTTAATTTCCGGCGTCACAAAAGGCACAAAACACGAGGGTCACGCAAACAGCGAACGCAATCCTGACGCCCCCATCGCTTTATCGTGCGGGAAAAAGCTTTCGCGAGAGACCGAGCAACGCCGCTTTGATAAAGCCCAAGAACACTTCGACCCCTGTCAACTATTCAGGAGCGCTGCAGAAACTTCTAATCCACTGCCTCAGTTGATGCAGTACGCTGTCGAAGCAAGTTCTGTTGCGGTTGGGGCAGCTGGGGGGGGTCAGATCTAGCAGTTGCCATCCGAGAAGCGATCAATCACTCCAGCGGCCTGTCCTCGTCCGGCTCATGCGGTCCATTCGATCAGAGGACCGTGAAAGACGCATAGAAGATTAAACGGTCATAAAAGTAAGTAGGTAAAGAAACAAAAACATGGCGTGAAACCTTCCTCTCTAGCACCTCTCTTTTTATTTTATCTGTAACTCTGTCGATGACATCTTTTTTTCGCAAGACAGCTAGTCAGCGCGAAAGGTACGAAGGTGACCCGCCATGAAACGTGCTAACCGCTGGTTAACAGCTGGTTAACTATGCTGTGCGCGGGGACGCTGGTTTGATTTTCGGAAACAGCGGCCGCGTTTTAATTGGGGCCAAATGCATGAAGTGCGCGAGTAGCCGTAGTTAGGTGCCCGTTACAGAACCTCACGTCGTCAGAGTTAATCCGAAATGTCCCACTACAGCGTGTCTCTTAAACATATATCTTTGACGCATAAAGGCACCGCGTTTAACTTATTGTACCATTCTGTGTTAATTTCATGCATGCCGGCATTTCTTAGCAAGCCACTGGTGACCTCAAACGCCAGCAGCGTCTTATTTTCAAGACACGGTACGAGTTGCGGAACCACGCTAACCACTGCTGTACGCTTAGTCGTTCAAAAGGTGCAGTCTGGGGTAAAAAAAAAAAAAAAAAAAAAAAAAAAAAAAAAAAAAAAGAATAGCACGAGAGTTTTTGGGCGTAGGATGAAGCGATGCACCAGGCAGAAACATCGAGACACGCTTGACGAGGCAACTGCAGCAAGTATTGGTGGAGACGTCAGAACGACGTTTACGCTGACGCGCCTGTCAAGTCTCTGACGTGCGCGTCACCTCGGAGAGGGGCCAGGTGAATGCACACGCCGGAAACACACCGCTAACGAGGTCGTCTAGACGACTTTACGTAATACGTATGGGCGCCGCCATTTTGGGCTATTCAACGAATGCTTCCTCATTTTTTAAATTTTTTTTCGTGATGACAACACGCCTCTTTCATTTTCCTGTGATGCCCTCAGCCATTTTTATAGGGTTTTGGTAGGGGGCCGCAACAACCGGTATTGCGAGAAGCAAATAATCCGAGTTGAAGGGGCGTTTCACGACTTTTCCGCTAGGGGAAGGGCGCATGCGCAGGGGCATCGTCATAAAGGTGGTTTGATAAGGTCGTGAAAGGTCGAATGCACTACCCCGGCCGTGTTCATATGTATGCGTCCACCGTAGCATTGTACGTTACCGCACCTTTAATGGTTCAAGATACAAAGGGCAAAGTTAACAGCCCGAAGTGACGGTTACCGAAACCCATCCGTGAAATAGCCTATAGCTAATGCTAAGAGTGTAATGAAAAAAAAAAGGAAAGGAAAAAAAATACTAAAGAGGGACAAGTGAAAGCGCACTTATTTGCAGCCAGGTACACATACAATTCAAAAAAAAAAAAAGCATTGAAGGAGGAATTGTACTTAAATATAGATGAAGGAATGAAAGCGATACCAAGGCTTTATGGAATCGCTAATCTCGCTACATCGTGTACGTAAAGGCAACCGTTTTTACTGCGTGAAATCGGTTTGATGACAGCCCAGATAGAAATTAACAGGTAGCGATGTTTACGCGCCTAGAAAAAAAAAAGAAGAGTGGGCTGATTTGTGTCCACTCTTTTCATCCTTGGCGGGCTGCTGATTGCGCGAGCATCAAGTAAACGCTTTTTTTTTTTTTTTGTCCAGTGATGACCACGCAGTCGTTACAGTTTTCTCTCGTTTTTTGAATAAGAAAATTGGCATGTAATAACGTTAGAGAGCAAAGCGTTGAGTTATACAGGTAGTGCAATGTCGAGAGACGCGGTCATGCTTAATCCTTTATTCCGGAGTCCCTCACTGCGGCGTGTCCCCTGACCATGTCGTGGTTCTGGCTGGTAGTGCGCCAGAATTAAAATATGCTCTCGAATATGCATTGAAAACAAAGTGTATTGACTCCGTCTGACTTTTTTGGTTCTTAGGCTGGATACCTTCGAAATAAATGAAATACGCGTATGATGGCATAATGGTTTGCCCAACTGATGGTCGGATATAACTTCGATCTTCAAGCACAGCAGAACAATTGATCAACAACCACCGCTTTTTTCTTTATTTATTGTCTATATTTTAGCGCTGCAATCTCAGCTATGTGTTGACTATGAACACATCCGAGCGTATTAAGCGCGTATAAATACAACCTATAGAAATTGCGTTGCCGAGGTTCCATAAACCTCAACCTCTCCACAGCAAGCCAGTTAGAACAGAACACCGAACAGAACACAACAGAACAGGACAAGACAGGACAGGACAGGACAGGACAGGACAAGACAGGAGAGGACAGTACAGGACAGGACAGGAGAGTAGAGAACAGAACAGAGCATACAGTTAGGCTAACGGAAGCATATGGGACATTAACTGTTGCGTTTAACTGCAGTTTATTAATTATGACGCAAACTGAGATGAATTAAGTTGGACATAAAAATGCCCCTTTCCGCCGATGGGATCGAATAACAAAGAAACTAGCTCCCCCTAAAAAAAATGCCCCCCACCTCCCCGAAGGGAATCGTGAGGAAATGCGAATGCATTTCGCGCGCGCTTCACTCCATTTATATATACGTGCGAGCGAGCGGACGGGAGAGTGGGGCGCAGGGAGGAGAGAGAGCGAACGGCGAGAGAAGGAGCGGCGAAGCACTGCACCTACCCTCTCCTACACTCTCTCCACACACGCGGGAGCTCCGCCGAGCTCCCGCGATGCGAGCGCCCTCACACACCAGAGCGCGCTCCTCCTCTCCACTCACTCTCCGCTACTCCGCCCGCACCACCTGCTGCTGTTGCTAGGGGCGAGGATAAGCGCGCGTGCCCGCAGCTGTTGCTATGGGAGAGGGAGTGAGAGCGGAGGGGTAACACCTGCCGGCGCGCGGACACCTCCTCAACCTATCCTCCTCCTCCTCCTCCGCGGACAACGCCGGATGCCTGACATAGCCCGACTAAGAAATGCATTCGCATTTAAAACTTATTTCATTTACCTATACATTAGAGTTTTAATAATAAACTACGTTTCATAAATAGCGTTTCATATAATAGCGTGTCTGTGGAGACCAGGAAGACTTGAAGTCTTCATGGTCTCCACAAGAACGCACATACTGCTAGAAGTCTTAGACTTCTAGCAGTATGTGCGTCAGCACCGAGAAATAAGTCGCTGTTCTTAATTTTTTGATTTTTTATTTTTAGACAGAGAGAGTCTAAAGGTACGTGAACCACGTGCATACACTAACCATTCCTGCCCAACAATGTCAACAAACTCGGCACGGACGGGAACTTCCCTGAGTGCCTCTGTAGCGGACGGCGTTTTTGTAAATGAGGGAGCCCAAGATCGTGAACAGGCGTGGTATAAGATGACACAGAAATGAGTGCCGAAGGTAATTAAGAGCATGCATTAACGTGTACTAACTATGCCGGCGAGGTCCCTAACTAACGCTGCGCTAACGTGGTTGCAGAAAGAGAACCTTGTATTTTAATCTAAAAAAAAACAACCTATGGCTGCTTTTTAGTCAAATCTAAAACAAACTCACACGAGGTTATATCATTAGTGAGTGGGGCAAAGGAAGAGCTTCGCAATTACCGCCTAATTAAGCTTGAGCCCCTAGACATTATCTGGGTTAATATGGAAGAGACGCTGTTTAATATGTAAATAGTTGGTTATGTGGTTGCTTCGTTGGTTTATGGTTTATTTGCTGCATGAATAGGATGAAAAAATTGTTGCGAAATGCGGGTGTATGGAAAGTTAGTGAGTTATTTCACGAGTTCACCGGCGAAGTATAGCGCTTCCCAATCAAGGCAAGTAAATGTGCAATTTAGGCATATAATCGCACGAAAGACGCAGTTTACAAAAACATAAGGCAAAAACGGCAAGGATAATCTTAGCGTTACTGTAGTTAGGTTTACCAGCGAGCAACATGGCCACCTTCCTGAAAAATTAACAGCGCAAATAGAGCAGCACAGAGCATTAACGTTAATCGTTTACGAAACTTGGGGCAAAGTAAGTGAACCGCAGTCAGGACATGCCTAGAATGGCATCGTTGAATTCTTTTAATCCATTTAACCATTACCTGAAAGCCCTGTCGGTTCTTTTGCGGATACCACTTTTTCAAAAGAGATTCGGCGATTTCCAGAGTACCTTATTGCGACGCATCGTTATGAAACGCGCCTAACGTAAGCGACCCAGTTCCAGTAGTAAGCCGATTACGCTAAGACCGCGGAAGCCGTCAGAATTAAGGCTGCTGTCAACGCGGCTTGATTAGCACGTAGTACAGGAGCCCATGCCGGAGTATGCCCGAGTTTCCTGCCATGCTTAACTCCTATAGTTGCTGGGGCTCAGTTAAGTAACGCTTGCAGTCACTGTGCTAGGAGCGCCTGTACGTATGCGTAGTTTGTGTGGTTTATCGGCTTCACTAATTTGAAAGTAGAACGAGAGGCTCGCAAAGACAGATGTCATGACGCATTCGACACTAATGCGACTCGTTCTGTTTAATGTGCGATTCATTAGTGTTGTTCAGTGTACTGTACACTTTGTGCGATTAATAGCGGATTAGTGTCTGTATTGCTGGCGGAATATTTATTAACGCGATAGCGTTAAAGAGCTCGTTTCGCAGAAATTCCGCCGTCGGCGTCGGTGTCGGCGTCGGCGTCGTTGGTTGTGAGCGAAAAATCATCATCTTGTCCGTGACCGAAAAATCATCATCTTGTCCGTGACCAAAAAATCATCATCTTGTCCGTGACCGAAAAATCGAGAAAGATGCAAATAAAATAAACAATAAAAATTTTCGGGTCCGAGTGAGGATAGAACCCGGGTCGTCTGCGTGGCAAGCAGGTGTTCTACCACACAGCGATGCCTGCGCTTGGATATACTGTGAAAATAACTTCCTCTGCTTGGAAATGCAGTGAAAATAACTTCCATGCTTCGCAAATGCAAGCGTCCTTTATATAGGCGTCGCATTATAACATGTAATATCCCAGGAATATTGCGTGGTACAAGCGTAAATTGCCATCGGGCGTCAGAATATGTGACTATCATAACGATTCCATAGTTTAAAGCCAGCCACCCATTACAAACGGCACACACCTTACTGCGCGTATTCCCTTAACACCACGTAGTGGGTGCATAGCAAGTTCGAAAACATTTCCCACATTTGCCGCGCATAATTTCTCCTGGTTTAAACCATACTACCCATTACATAGTACGCACTAAATGATTGAAGTACGCAGTAGGGACGGGATATCGCTATCGCGTTCAACTCTTAAAGGCGAAGCTTAAGGGTCCCCCCAATTTTTCATAATACGCAGTGAATGTGACCGTGCAATTGCGCTCAAGGAATTTAGCAACGTGCAGTATTAATGAATGAACTTTTTATCTAGACTCTGTGGCACTCACTGTGAAACTTCGAATGCTTTCGCTACTTCTGCTGTATGCTCCATACACTGTCTCAGTGACCTGCCCATTTTGGTAAGGTCATTAGTTCGACGCGGCAGGCTATGCGCATGATGCAATAAAGACGACGCACTGATGCAAATGGAATGACAATGAAGATAGGGCGTCAATGAGGGAAATCTTACTGCTATCGATACTTCAGCTTTTTTTTTTTTTTTTTGGGTGGTCCTTCTACTTTTCTGTAGATACCGACTCGGAGACCCTGAAAAAATTACACCATCTCCCGCTAAAGGGAACCATGTGCAGATGTGAAGCAGCGGGCGCTAACGCTTACACTGGAGGCGGCGTTGACGCTGGCGCTCATCGCAGCGTTGCGCAGGAGAGAAAACTGGGGAGGCGCAAAGCACGCAGTGATGGAGCGGTGTTTCCTACTGGAACATGCCAATCGCTGCTAATGGGCAATGAGAGACAGAAGACTCCGACTGGACACAGAGACCCGCAGTCCGTTTTTAGTTAACGCGCACGCTGCGAATTTTTATTGTTCAACAACGCACAGGAGAAATCTCCCACCGGCACCACCTTGCAGGTCAAAATCCATTGCCATATATACGGAGTGGCCAGTGAACGGTTGTTCAGCGCGAGCAGCCGGTTTTTTCAACCAAGAAACTCGCTAGCAGACGCTGCCTGCGTCGGCGTCGCGAGGCGAGAGAGGGGGGAGCGTAGGAGAGGAGAGGAGGAGACGCGCATGCGCAGTGAGGGTGTGGTTGCCGCTGGGAGGGATGCCTAGAGGAGAGAGAGGGGGGAAAGGAGGTTTTTTATTTATTTTTTTGAAAGGGTTTGCGCGTGCGCAGTAAGGGAGGCCACGCCGCACACCACCACCACCGGATAAAGCTTCGCCATAAGATGCTTCACATCTAAAAAGCTACTTCAAGGTCTAATTTGAGGGGCGAAGCATCTTGAGACCTCACAATGTCTGTCCGTCCGCCGTAGTCTACAGTCGAAGCGCAGGCCCAAAAAATCCACGCATCTGCGCGCAACGCGCCTACGTACGTATCGGGCTAAAAATATACCATTCTCGGGCGAACCCACTATGCGAACCAGAACAAGATAAAAGGCCATAACTCCGCAAAAACAGCAACATTTAAGCACCCATCAATCAAACTATAGGAGAGAAGAAAAGGTTAACAAGAACAAAATAAAAGGCTGTTAACCAGAACAAAATATGTGGCAACACCGAATCATCCCACTGCTTCGCCCACTCGTTATAGTTCACTTCGTAGAAATGCCGTGGCTTTTTTGTTAATAGGTATGGGACCCCCCAGTCCCAAAAACTAGCTGAACTTGTGCAAACTTTCCTGAGTATCATATCGGCGCATCGCAGTTCCAAAAAAGCACCAGCTGCCCGCAAGGATATCCAGCGAGAGATTTTTCTGAGCGGCAGTATCATATTCAATTATCTCGCGCTATGCGCCCCGATTTCCGACGAATTTGTGTCGGATCTGTAAGGGAGTTATTACTCTTGATTCGAACTGAGGTTTCGCGAGCTACGCAGTTTATTTTCATGTATTCTTCTAGGGGACAGACTTGAGTCGCTCATTAAGCAGCTTCGTGGCCAAAATTTGGCCAATATTCGAGGAGCTTTCGTTACGGCTAGCTGCTTGATTACTTAAGCAGCGAGCGTGCTCATTGATCAAAGGCGAGAAAGAGGACACTTTCGTCCTTGCCGGCGTAATAAAAATCGGTTTTTGCATACGCGCTGCTTCGATGAAAGGCGGGGGATACGACAGCCTTTCTCACGCAACTGCGGTTTTTTGTTGCAAGCATTGCACACCAACGTACTTCCGCTACTTGAGAAAGTACGTCACGAAGCAAATAAACGGGAATGTGTAAAGCTGTAATGAGCAAAAGGCGTTGATTGATCCAAAAAATCAATCATAATATGACCTATCCCGCGTATGGCTGTGTTGAGAATTTGAAAAAAAGTAACTTAGTTTTACATGGCGCTGATCGGAAGACGCGATTGGGCTATAAAGCGTGTGACTAGAATCGAATAGCTTTGTCCGTTTAACAGTTGCGCTCATCAAAAAATATTACGTGCGTGTATTTTTTTGATAACGCAATTTCGAAGGATTTACTGCCTACGGCCTATATTGCCCTCCACTGTGGCTTGCATTTTGTGATTTCCCCGTATTTTCTGGTGCAGAAATTATTTTTTTTTGCGTCATACACCGTCGATACTCCAGCACAGTCTTCACTCGCGTAAGAGGCACAGTAGTTTTGGAACGAAATAAAAGAGTAAAGAAAGCTGATAAAAAAAGCCGATGCCTTAATTGGAGCTGTAAACCATTCATCCACAATTCAGCTGGAAGCTCCTGTACAAGGAATTGTGATATGACACAATGGTTTATACAATTTAAATGTCGCGGTTTAAACAGCGCAGTTTTACACGCAGCTGGTAATAGCTTTAGGCGTCAATGTTTGCGTCGTAAAACGCGAAAATTGGCAGTCGGCGTCCCGAGGCGTCGCCGTCAACGCGAGTGGTCCAAAAATATATCACGAGATGACGTCACCATATGACGTCAAAACAACGTACCACAGTGACAAATGTTTTTGACGTCATCGTGACGTCACTCTGACGTCAGAGTCAGGTCAGGTGCACAGGTCAGGTCAGGTGCACAAATCTTGCAATGCCCCCGATGCTGGAGGCAGTGCAACACCACGTCAGGTTCAGAAAGCAGGGGGTGGATGATTACATTGACTGAGGAGAAAAAAGAAGATGGTTTTCACCTCCGTGTGGTCTTCGGCGAATGCATGAGAAACCAGGGACCCTGTGAGTTTTTTCTTCTTTTTTTATTTTTTGAAGAAGAAGAGGGCTCCTTTATTCGGCTACATTTCACTGCTCGGTGACTGTTCTTGCGGTGGTAGCGTGGCGGCTGCGGGAAATTTTTCTGTCTGTTTGCCAGCAAGCGGTTTCTTGTAGTTCACATATGTGAGCTGGCAGAAAGTTTTATATCCTCATTTGGCCTGTTTCTATATTTAATTACTGAAAATTACAAACACCAATTTAGTACCATGCAAATTACTACCAAGTAAATTATTATCATGCAGACTACTACCATACTTAGCTATTGTAAAGAAAAAAAGATTAGGCCTGCCTCTGCCATTGCAAACACCACTGACGTCCAGCAAAGCTGCAGGGGGCTCAGCAAAGCATTACAAAGTTAAGCGAACGTGAAGCGATTTTTCGTGATGGTGCAGGTAAGAAGTGTGTGCCTATACGCAGAGGCCTTCCAATAAGATACGTCATTGACGTCAGTATATTTGCTGCTCATCTGTACCAATCGCTTGACCACCGATGAAGCAGGGCGAAAACAACAATGGCATCAGTTCCGAACACTACTTTTCAGTGACGTGGCGACAAAAGGAAATGTTAATTCACTCAGACGTAACCTCGACTTGTGCGACTTCTATTAAAAAGATTTTCTCGCTGAACGACTCTGCAGTTTCTCCTTCACTTAATAAACGTTTTCACTAACTCCCTCTAGTGCTGTCCGCTTTAAGTACCCACTGCTGTCGGAACACTTCAAAATATGCCTCATTTTATTCCTATGCCTCTTTCTCTCTCCTCCACTGGTCCTAACTGTTTTCCTTTTAACTAGCCTAGGGTAGCCAATCGAAGGTTTTAGTGCTCAATCAATAAATCAATCAATCAATCAATCAATCAATCAATCAATCAATCAATCAATCAATCAATCAATCAATCAATCAATCAATCAATCAATCAATCAATTATTTCTGTCTCTTTTAGAACCGGCAGAGGAACAGCGCGTAAAAGCTCTCCTTCGCCAGCATTTGTTCAGCACCCACATCCAACGTTTACTGTTTATTTTCGGACGTCTCTTATTACTTCACGGCTTCCTCTGTGTTGTTGCAGAGTGGCGCCAGCCTCCTAAGTGCACATTTACATCGATCCTTTCCTGATATAATTCCAACGTTTCTTCGAAGCGAGCTCGCCGTTCCAAGTAGTCGGATTGACGTATACCGAGTGCGGAAACCAGGATAACGTGTAGGCGATCGCTATCGTCGACTATCGTGTGGTCTGACATCATTCCCCCCTCCCCGCCCCCCCCCCAACCTTCCCGCAAGCAAGACGCAGCTGGGATCCGAGCTTTCGGAACTAACACGCATCATTCCCTGCCGTTTACACTTCGGCCGTGGAATCGAAGATCCCTGCTGGACATAAGACGACGGGAGAGTCACATTTGCATATGCAAATAACTTCGCGCGTTCCAAAGGCCTGCGTGCACTTCCTTGCATTACTTCGTTGATTGCGCAATATATTACAAGGCTGCGCTAATTGCGAGTGGTCAGAGCATGGCCATGGGCTTCGGTTTTGGAAACGCGGTCTCACGGTGAATAAAAATAGACGTGGTCTGACGCAAATAAAGCTGGCGGAGAACTTCACTTTGGGGAAGCGTCGAATAATATGGATAAAGCGGAGCATTGATTGGCCAAATAAATTCAGGAGTTTGAAAATAACCTTTACCACAGACCACTTCGCACAACTATGACACACGAACGCTTGCGGTATACGTGGGCCCGAAAACATAAGCTCTGCGTTCTGAGAGGGCAGGGTTGCACAGTTGATAATCTGTTACGTCCTCGGCGTCAAGATCGGTGGATAATTGTTAAGGCGAAAGTCTCAGAGGCCTCATATCAAACACGAAAATTGTCCGTCGATGGCACAACACGAGTGATGCAAAAATAATCACGTGACGATGTCATCACCACATAACGTCATCATGACACCACAAAAATGGCAAAATTTGTGACGTCATGATTACGTCACTGTGACATCAAATCACGTGACGTTCGATGATTACGTCATCGCATGACATCGTCGCTTGATGAAAGGTGGGCCGTTCGCGGAGGCAGTGCAAAACCAGGTGTGGTGCAGAAACCTTGCAATGTCTCCAATCCTGGAGGCAATGTAAAACTGCGTTAAGTGCAGAAACCTTGCAATGTCTCCAATCCTGGAGGCAATGCAAAACCGCGTTAGGTGCAGAAATCCTGCAATGTCTCCAATCCTGGAGGCAATGCAAAACTGCGTTAGGTGCAGAAACCTTGCAATGTCTCCAATCCTGGAGGCAATGCAAAACTGCGTTAGGTGCAGAAACCTTGCAATGTCTCCAATCCTGGAGGCAATGCAAAACTGCGTTAGGTGCAGAAATCTTGCAATGTCTCCAATCCTGGAGGCAATGCAAAACTGCGTTAGGTGCAGAAACCTTGCAATGTCTCCAATCCTGGAGGCAATGCAAAACTGCATTAGCTTGAGAAACCTTTCGGAGGAAGGCTGGGCAAATGAACATATAGAATGATAAGAAAACGAAGATGGCTTTCGCCTTCGAGTCGCCTCAGGCGAACGCATATGGGATCTTTTTTCACGCGATAGCGTTAAAGAGCTCGTTTCGCAGAAATTCCGGCGTCGGCGTCGGTGTCGGCGTCGGCGTCGTTGGTTGTGAGCGAAAAATCATCATCTTGTCCATGACCGAAAAATCGAGAAAGATGCAAATAAAATAAATAATAAAAATTTTTGGGTCCGAGTGAGGATCGAACCCGGGTCGTCTGCGTGGCAAGCAGGTGTTCTACCACACAGCTATGTCTCTGCTTGGATATATTGTGAAAATAACTTCCTCTGCTTGGAAATGCAGTGAAAATAACTTCCATGCTTCGCAAACGCAAGCGTTCTTTATATAGGCGTCGCAATATAACATGTAATATCCCAGGAATATTGCGGGGTACAAGCGCAAATTGCCATCGGGCGTCAGAATATGCGACTATCATAACGATTCCATAGTTTAAAGCCAGCCACCCATTACAAACTGCACACACCTTACTGCGCGTATTCCCTTAACACCACGTAGTGGGTGCATAGCAAGTTCGAAAACATTTCCCAAATTTGCCGCGCATAATTTCTCCTGGTTTAAACCATACTACCCATTACATAGTATGCACTAAGTGATTGAAGTACGCAGTAGGGACGGGATATCGCTATCGCATTCAACTCTTAAAGGCGAAGCTTAAGGGTCCCCCCAATTTGTTTAATTATTCCATCATCATCAGCCTGACCACGCCCACTGCTGGGCGAGGGCTTCTTCCATGTTTCTCCAATTAAACCGGTCCTGTGATTGTGGCGGCCATGCTATTCCAGCAAAGACCTTAATCTTGTGTCTAGTCCGTTGCTCCCAAATGTTAGCAGTCATGTAGTCTTCTCCCTACATGCCTTGTCAATGCCTATATCTTCTTGATTTCGACTATTCCAACGAAATTCCTTATTTAGGAAGCAACAGACTGACGATAGGTAGTTACATGAGTATATAGATGTTGCTTATATACGTAAAATGAATTTTACGATCGCATAAAGTCTTGGTGGGCCTTGAATTACCTCAAGAATTGTTGGCCAAGAAACTGCTTCGCATTTAGAAACTTTGTTAACCCCTTAAGTGCTTTATTTTTTTGAAAATTTTTCGACCAAAAGTGCCTATTTTTTATTGCTGATTTCGAATCTGATTGTACTAAAAACAAGCTAGTCGATGTTTAAAAATTTTTTCTACCACATACTTAGTGGAATCAACGCCATAATGTTTATTTATGAACAATGCCTAGCGAAGCAGCCACCTGCTGCTAATAAAAATATAAAAAAAAACCTTATAAAGAAAACAGCTGCAGACGCCATACCTTAGCTTACACTTGTGCAGGCTAAGCATCCTTGGGCAATTTCACTCGGGAAGCTTCGGGACTGCGGAAAATTTCAAAACACGGAATAGCGCAAAGCGGCTTCACTGGCGAGCACTCGCTATGTTCGCTTTCGAGCTGGGTCATTCCACGCCAAACGTCCCAGCCATTTTGGCGACCATCTCAAATGTATTCGAAAAAAGTCATGCTGATTTGCTGCATTGATAACAGTGAATTGCTGGAATATTACAGTGAGAAAAAAATTTTTGGTCACATGGGTGCCCTCCGAATTTCACAGAATGTTGCCTGGGTGTTGTTTGTGAGAGAATTTATTCTAAGAGTATTGTTTTTTGTTTTTACACGAAATTTGGTTTACATACTAAGAAAAAGCGTTTGTGTAAGGTGTTTGAAGCTGAATAATATTAGTGCTTGTTTTCTGCCATATACGCATCCAAGAATTTAGCCAAAATGTTCTATATTCAGTTGTGCTGTATTTTCACATCGTGTCTTCTATTGTATTGCATTTTGTGCCCCTATTATATTTCTTAGTATATATTTTTTCTGCTAAGTGAGAGGGAGTAGCCGGTGCCACCATAATGGCGCCAACATCTCCTATTCCATCATTTCAATAATAAAAAAAAGTCATACACGAACAGCGTCCACAAGCGATAATTTGAGGGCACACTTTCGCGTGGCTAGCTATGAGGTTGCAAAAGACTTTTAGGGCCACACATTAACTCATACCAAAGAAACGTTTTTTCCTGTGGATAAATACCTTACTTTCTACGCGCCTCAGAAAAGTTTGTAGTTAACTTGAGAGGAACTTATTGCGTGTATTCTGAGTTCTTTTCTGGAAGTAACCTGCAATCGCATGCCATTCATTTCATTACCATAGTTGCAGAGTTTCTCAATTCGTTATCCTTTTTTTTTCTTTCTCTGGCAAATGTTCTCGCACAGAGGACGTAAACATTGTAGCTTCATTCTTTTGCTTTCATGGCAGACTGCACTTAGTTTGCTGAAAGCGTCTCGTTCAGCCAGGAGCCTGAATTTGTTCTTTAACACGTCCTCGGTAGCGGTATTTTCGCTTTCGGTCGTAAAGAAAACCGCATTACGAGTAGGTGACAGCCCCTACGATCAATACAGGTGGACGTGAGACGCAAATTCTTTACCAGCGCCAACGCAAACAAACAAACAAACAAACAAACAAACAAACAAACAAACAAACAAACAAACAAACAAACAAACAAACAAAAAACAAGCAGAAAACGCCAAACAGTTCAAAACTGTCACCTTTACCTTCTTTTTTTGAACCCTCGAGAAATCCTTATCGAATTTTTGCGATTGCACTTTTGCGAAGGTCTGAAAAGCTTGTTCTTTCTTATCTTTCATTGTCATTCTTCTCTACTTTACACTTTTATACTAAAAATGTGTTTTTTTTTCTTTTATTTCGAAGCCTATAAAGCTTATTCAGGCTTAAGCTAGACGTTGTCTAGTCGAAGCCACGTCCGAGCTTCTCAGTTTGTCTCTTTATTTTTTTCCCGCGCAGAAATAAGTGGACAGCCACGGAGCACGCACCACTAGAAAATCGACCACGCCTCTAAGCTGGCGCCTCAGCCGAGTGTACAGCTAGGCCTATTTGCTATAGGACACAACGACTCGGACACGTGAGTTCCAGCTCTTCTTACAAGATTCCTTTTTTTCCTGCTTCTATTTAGCACATGCCAACAAGACGTGGGAGAAACGAACTGCGTTTCCTCGCGAAGTCACTTTTCAACACCTGCGTACTCGATATTGCCTCCTGAATATCGAGCGCTTGCATAAATAATTATGGGCGAAGCTCCTAAGGGTGTGGGTCTGTCCCTCCTCTGTAGTTGTTGTAGTTGTAGTAGTAGTAATAGGTAGGTAGGTAGGTAGGTAGATAGCCACGTATAGTGGAATGTACCCACTCCACGTGATTAAGATGACGATGACGCAGTATAGTGGAATGTACCCACTACACGTGATAACGATGAAGTATAAGCGCGTTCCAGCATAGTGGAACGTAGCCCACTACACGTGATAACGATGAAGTATAAGCGCGTTCCAGTATAGTGTAATGTCGACGAGGGTGGCGATGCGGGCTTGTTGGTTGGTCATACTAGAATGAGTTGAGCGCATACGAGGACACGGACAAAAGAAGGAGACATACACACACATGCGCTCAACTCATTCTAGTAGTGTAATGTACCCACTACACGTGATAAAGATGACGATGACGCAGTATAATGGAATGTACCCACTACACGTGATAACGATGAAGTATAAGTGCGTTCCAGTATAGTGGAATGTACCCACTACACGTGATGACGATGACGATGGCGCTGATGACCATGAAGTATAAGCGCGTTCCAGACCGCACATTCTCTTTCTGCCATGGATGAAAACGATCGAGCTTCGCCCACTCATCATTCACTTCGTGGATATGGCGTGATTTTTTTTTACTCTCAAGACCATATGGAGTTACATAATATTGAATACAGGATTATTGAATTTTGCTACATAATATTGAATATCGAACATCCAGGGGAAGCTACGCCCACTGTGCACAATTCGGGCACGTCCGTTCGACGACCCACAGTTGCTCAACATGCTGGGTGAATGCGCGCATACGCTAGATCTATTGCCGGTGGACCACTGGCTTAGCCAGGGGGGGGGGGGGGCAAGGATCGAAAATCCTACCCCCGTAACTTTTTAATTTGTCATGTGTATATATAACGCACTAACATACATAAACTAGGGTTAAACCCTCCCCCCTCCCCCGCCCCCACTCCTGGAAAATTTCTGGCTACGTCCATGTTGTGCACCACCTATCTTTAATAGAATACTTGATTTTTAGTCACGTGACACCGTTCATTCGAGCAGTGGCGTGCTGCGCTGCCGCGAAGCATCCTGATGGAGCACACAAAGCATGAGTATGTGTGCGTTACGTCGTACGCCTTCGTCGCTATGAGCTGACCGCATTTGGGTTCGACGCTCGCGGAGCCTATTTGAATATATTGGGATTCCAGATAATCCGTTCACATCAGATTACCCTATACAAACAAACAGTTTCTTTTAGGGATCTAGCGCAGCGTTGATGTCATAGGAGAGTGCTTGAGCCACATGGGCTATGCGCGAATCGCAAATTATTAAGCAAGAAGTCTTTTATATCTTTTTACACGCCCTTTCGTTTCAATGGGCTTTCGTATTTTATTTTTTTTTTTCACTTATTTCGCGATGCTGTCAATCCCATTAGGAAATTTTACGAAAGTGGATTTAGAAGGTCTACAGACGTTGTAGAGCATCCATTCACACAAGTACTATACAATAGTTAGCAAGGATTATATAAACTAATAATAATAATAATAATGATGATGATGATGATGATCATTTACCTATGTTATTAGGCAAAGCAAAGAGAAAAGTCATGATCGCCTTATATCAGTAACATCTGAAGCACTGCAAAAGAAAATAAAGAAAGGAAAGAAAGAGAAAGCCAAGCACATGAGATATAAAAGTGCTAACAACTTCCTCCATGTGGCATTAGAAATTTCCAACATACAGGTAACACGGACAATAATAAACGCAACAGTGATAGCATCACTAACTTATTGCCCACAGAACAGTTCGGGCAGCAAGTTCAGCAAATTTGTCAACAGTGGGCTGTGCGACCATCGTCTCGATTAAAGCGTTCCTATCCAGAACGAAACACGGAATGAACGAAAACCGAAACGAATTGTTGGCGGGAAAGTATTCTTCAAGTGCAAGGTGGTTCTTATGGCGGGTTTCGCAGGAACTGTTATAGGAAATGCAGGTGTTTGAACAAGGGTTCTTAGGTGGGCTAGTTGGTTCATGAACACTGTGGTGAAACAGCGCAAACTACGGGACGAAGAATATACAGGACACAGCGCTTTGCCCTGATATTCTTCGCCCCGTCGTTTGCACTGTTTCGCCACAATAGGAGTTTGAATCCACTTTTAATTTTGTTATACAGGATAAGGCATAAGCGTTCGCACGAGGGGGGGGTGCCTCCACCACCGAATCATATAAAATCGTATAAAGGGGAGGGGGGGTGCCAATTCTGCCCCTTAACCTTACTCAGTCGAATCTTTAACGTAATTTCTTAATGCGAAAAGTTATGGCTACCCAAGTTTTTCGACGATAACGGCGACCAAGGACCACTGGTGTCGCATTCAGAAAACTGTTTATCTCCCACCTTTAGCCCGGAAAGCCGGGCATCAATGGCAGCTCTTTGTAAGAAGCACGTCATTGTTGCGTTTTTATTATGGTATCCAATCCGGAGCTTGTTTTCTTTCAGACTCGACCAATGGGGGTGGGGGGTGGGCAGCGGTCAGATTTGCCCCCCCGCCTGTCCCCTCCCCCCTTATGTAGAGTCCTGCGCACGCCTGTGGGATGAGGTACGGAAATTTGAGTCGGAACAGCACCATACGAAGGGCTAGCGTATAAAGGCTGATCTGGGACAGCATCTGCCCTCAGTAGCGTAGCCAGAAATTTTTTTTTCGGGGGGGTTCAACAATACTTTATGTATGTTCGTGCGTGCGTTTGTATGTGTGCGTGCATATATACGCAAGCAAAACTGAAAAATTTTGGGGGGGGGTTTGAACCCCCCCAACCCCCCCCTTGGCTACGCCACTGTCTGCCCTCTTACCTGCGAATGCCCTACAGATGCCGTTTATGCGATAATAAGGACAATTTTCACGTCAGAACGCTGTATGCGAGGTCTAAAGATTAACGATCGTCTGGGTGATCACGGCGATCACATTGAGATCTGCAGGGCTCGAGAGTTTGAAATTGGGGAACCAGCTGTGTCTATTTACATTTTAGAATAACAGAAAGCTTAGCTAATTGGTACGTATTCATTCTAAAAGACAGGGCGTGCAAACACGCACACAAGAATTAACTGAAGACAGCACAAACGCCGACTAACAACTGAAGATGCGCACAACGGCGTAAAAAAGAAGGCGCGAAAACTTATCTGCGCATGCCCATGCAGTATGCGAACCTATCAATCTGGCACGCGTGGTGCTCTACGCGAAAGATAACTGTTAATGCATTTGATTTCATCTTTTTGCAATTTAATCGACGGTTGGTTCACGCATGCGCTACCACTATTATCGATATGCCATTCCTCAATCTTAACACGCGTTTCTTCATCCTTATGCCGGTACAAAACTGCGCATTCATCGAATTTTGGCGTGCACTTACACTCTCGACAGCGTAAAGAAAGAAAAAATGCCCCCCACCTCCCGAAGGAAATCGTGAGGAAATGCGAATGCATTTCTTGCGCCGAGAGATTTCGCCTTCACCGACTTCTGCCATCACCTTGAGAGGCGCCCAGCCAGCGAACGGTCGAGAGTGAGGCGCGAGCGGACGGGAGAGTGGGGGCGCAGGGAGGAGAGAGAGCGAACGGCGAGAGAAGGAGCGGCGAAGCACTGCACCTACCCTCTCCAACACTCTCTCGCACCACATGCTCCGGTTGCTAGGGGCGAGGATAAGCGCGCGCGCCCGCAGCTGTTGCTATGGGAGAGGGAGTGAGAGCGGAGAGATAACACCTGCCGGCGCGCGGACAACGCCGGACAACGCCGGATGCCTGACATAGCCTGACTAAGAAATGCATTCGCATTTAAAAGATTAGAAGGTGAGCCTCCGGTTAGTGGTCCCTTATGTTCCAATAATCTCTGGTTAATGCAGCGTGGCCCTTCTGTCCTGCGTAGAAGCGGCTACAGCTGAAAGGGACCTTATATACCACACTTGTACGGCAATCAGTGAATTTGATGGTGTGTTTTACGAAAACAAATATAGGTCCGCTTCTTGTCTTTTACTCCCCTCATTCTTTCTCTGCACACCAGCACAAATCTTACCTAGCTTATTGGCAGCCGTAAAAACAACATTAACACTGTATCTACTTCCTACTTTATTTAGCTTGTGAGATACGCAATGAATATACGGTATACCTACGACACGCTTCCTCCTTTCGCTTTCTGCAACCATGCTTGGACTTAACATAAAAGACTTCTTTAAGTTTAAACGTTCAGCGACTGTGGTTACTTAGCCACAAGAGGATAACCTACATCTAAAAGACGCGTAATCTGCGCGTCTTTTAGATGTAGGTTATCCTCTTGTGAAGGCCAATGTGTACGTTAGGATACATGCCTCCGACCGCCTCTCTCTCTAACACATTCATATGTACGAAGGAAATAAGCGTAAATTTAAGGGCTCGCTTTCTTTGTTAGGCACAGTATTAATGAGAACTAACAGAAAATGATGCCAAAGAAAGTATAGGGGATTAATTATTAGGAGATTAGGGGATTAATTATTACAAGTAAATGTAATGTAAATGTGAAGAAAGAAGTGTGGACAAAAAGATAACTGGAGGGCTGACCGCTGCCGTAGCTCAGTGGTAGAGCATCGGACGCGTTATTCAAAGGTCGCAGGTTTGGTCCCCTGCCGGCGGCAAGTTATCTTTTCGTCCACTTTTCTTTCTTCACATTTACATTACAATAACTTCTAATAACATCCCCTATACTTTCCTTGGCATCATTGCCTGTTAGTTCTCATTAATATTCACATGTATGCATTCATAAGCGTGCGCAGGATTCCCCTTCAGGGGGGGGGGGGCGAAGGTTCATGTCAATCATGTCAATGTATGGGGCTGGCTGTGCCCCCCCCCACCCCACCCCCACCCCCCCCCCCGAGTGCGCACGCCTATGTATGCATATATAGAGAGAGAGATAGAGAGAGAGAGAGACTCGTAAATCAGCGTCAGAACATAAATTCAAAATCACTTGGTGAAGCAGTTCCCTCTCCCCTTGTTTATCGCAGAAAAGCGGGCGCACGTGCGCTTTACCTCCATGTCTTCTCTTTCTGGTCTCTGTGTCTCTCTCTCTGATAGAGCTGCCTGCGCCTTATAAAATCAAAGATGGTGGCGTAGGTGAACTCGCTGTTCGCCTACAATAAGCACCTCGTATAAGATATCCGAGGCTGGCACCTAACGTATCACGTGACACAGAATGCGCGTGAATGAATGAACAACTTTATTTGTCCCTGGTTAAAGGGAAGGGGGCAATAGGA
>JALIZH010021884.1:0-22728 GCA_030522465.1 Rhipicephalus appendiculatus | reverse complement strand
TGACAGACTCAAAGACGCAGGCAAAAAACAGTTTACTGTTTACTACCCCCGAAATACGTTCATGAAACAGTTTGAACAAGGACAGAGACAGGCAGAGAAAAAAAATTGGCCGCGTATCTGCGTGCTTCGCTGCAAATGTCATCGAAAGACGATAGTCTTCTGCCGGTCTCATCGTGGCCACCTGTGATGCTGTTCTCGACCATTTCCGTCCTGGCATGACCAAGCGTCATCTCGCCGCAAGCGCGGTGTTTTCGGCAGCGTGTAAAAAGCTGAGAAGGCGCGCAGAGCGACCACGAAAAGAGATTCTCTTGTTTGCAGCGACGAGGGCAGACTGCGCCAGCTATCGCGCGGCGGATGAAACACGCGCCACTTCGCGCAACCTCGGAGATAGACGACGGCTCTTCGATTTTGCAAGGCAGCCCGCATTTTCAGCGCAGCCTAAGAAACACTAGGGTCTTCAGAATTAAGTATCTATGTATTTTCTATAAAAGAACACACCACTTAATACTTCCGTATTGTTGTTGCGCCTCAGATATGCGTTATATTTGCTTTTTTGATCGACAATGTTCACAAGTATGCACAAAAACGACTGATCAAGTTGGCTGGGCGTTCAGAAAGCAGTCAAACTTGGGCCAGCCTCTGAATCGTGCGACGTGCCGACAAACAGAGAAACAGACAGACAGACAGACAGACCAAAATTTCTCCGTTTAGGTATCCCAAGAAAGACTATCGTCTTTAAAAAATTACACCCTCTCCCGCTAAAGGAAACCATGTGTAGATGTGAAGCACCGGGCGCTAACGCTTACACAAGCGGTGGCGTTGACGCTGGCGCTCATCGCAGCGTTCCGCAGGAGAGAAAACTGGGGAGGCGCAAAGCACGCAGTGATGGACCGGTGTTTCCTACTGGAACATGCCAATTGCTGCTAATGGGCAGGTGAGAGACAGAAGACTCCGACTGGACACAGAGACCCACAGTCCTCTTTTAGTTAACGCGCACGCTGCGAATTTTTATTGTTCAACAACGCACAGGAGAAATCTCCCATCGGCACCACCTTGCAGGTCAAGAGCCAGTATACGGGGTGGCCAGTGAACGGTTGGGCAGCGCGAGCAGTCGGTTTTTTAGATGTGAAGCATCTTATGGCGAAGCTTAATCCGGTGGTGGTGGGGTGCCGCGTGCCCTCCCTTACTGCGCATGCGCATACTCTTCAAAAAATAACAATAAATAAAAAACCTTCTTTCCCCCCTCTCTCTCCACACCCTCACTGCGCATGCGCCTCCCCTCCTCTCTCCCCTCCTACGATCCCCCCTCTCTCCTCTAGGCATCCCTGCCCGCGGCGTCCACCACTCCCACTGCGCATGCGCGTCCCCTCCTCTCTCACTCCTCTCCTACGCTCCCCCCCTCTCTCGCCTCGCGACGCCTACGCAGGCAGCGTCTGCTAGCGAGTTTATTGCTTCAAAAAACCGACTGCCCGCGCTGCACAACCGTGCACTGGCCACTCCGTATATATGGCAATGGATTCTGACCTGCAAGATGGTGCCGGTGGTGGATTTCTCCTGTGCGTTGTTGAACAATAAAAATTCGCAGCGTGCGCGTTAGCTAAAAAGCGGACTGCGGGTCTCTGTGCCCAGTCGGAGTCTTCTGTCTCTCATTGCCCATTAGCAGCGATTGGCATGTTCCAGTCGGAAACACCGCTCCATCACTGCGTGCTTTGGGCCTCCCCAGTTTGCTCTCCTGCGCAACGCTGCGATGAGCGCCACCGTCAACGCCGCCGCCAGTGTAAGCGTTGGCGCCCGCTGCTTCACATCTACACATGTTTTTTTTTAAAGACGATAGTCTGGATACTTAAACGCTAAAATTTTGGTCTGGCTGTCCGTCTGTCTGTCTGTCGGTAACCCGATTCAGCTACTCGGCTAAAGTTTAACTTCTTTCTGAACGCCCAGCCATCTTGAACTGGTGTTCGCATTGATATTTGTGAACATATTCGATGAAAAAGCAAATACTACGCATTCCTGAGGCGCAACATTAATATGTGAGTGTCAGGACGTGTGTTCTTTATTAGAAAATACATAGGTATGCAATTCTAAAGACCCTAGTGTTTTTTTAGGCTGTCTCAGGCAAGGCAAAACATAGTAGTACGGCCGGCACATGACTATCGTCTTTCGACGACATTTGCAGCGAAGCACGCAGATACGCGGCCAATTTTTTCATACAAGAAACTCGCTAGCAGACGCTGCCTGCGTCGGCGTCGCGAGGCGAGAAAGGGGGGGAGCGTAGGAGAGAGGGGGGGACGCGCATGCGCAGTGGAAGTGTGGACGCCGCGGGCAGGGATGCCTAGAGGAGAGAGGGAGGAGCGTAGAATGGGAGAGAGGAGGGGAGGCGCATGCGCAGTGATGGTGTGGTTGCCGCGGCGAGGGATGCCCAGAGGAGAGAGAGGGGGAGAGGAGGTTTTTTATTTTTATTTTTTTAAAGGGTTTGCGCATGCGCAGTAAGGGTGGTCACGCGGCACACCACCACCACCGGATTAAGCTTCGCCATAAGATGCTTCACATCTAAAAAATATTATAAAGAAAGACCATCTCATTAAAGGCACTCAAACAGGCTGGCGAATGGAAAGCAGCCCAGTAGAACTTCCACAGCCTTCCGGTGAAACGCTATTTAAGGCGAAATCCTTTAATGTCTCATGCTCCCGTCCGTTGGTCCGTCCGTGTCCGTCCGTCGGTCCGTGTCCGTCCGTCCGCCCGTCCGTGTCCGTCCTTCTATCCGGCCGTCCATCCGTCCGTGTCCGCCCGTCCGTCTGTCCGTCCCCCCCCTCTGTCCGTGATGTCCGTCCGTCCGAGCCCTGGCACGGAGTCAGGTGGCCGCCGGGGTGTACAAACGGACGCCGGTCGCGTCGGACTCTACAGTGCTCGCGCTTTGCTTGCGTAGCGTCGCTGTGCCCAGCGTTTAGAATCATTCTGACCGACGCCGTCTCAATGGACACAGGCGCTCGCGGAACACACTTTGGAATGTACAAAGGGTCCGTCAATTTAAGCGCTGGATCGCGGATGGCGTTTGTACGATGCGCAAAGCGCGAGAACATACGAACGCATGCGAATGGAGGAAGATTAGTCTCGCGTCTCAGCGCGATTCGCGGTAAATAATTAAACAAGAAAACACGCACACATTCGCTTTTTGTGTTATCCCACTGAGAGAGTAGAAGAAAAAAGACATGGTATAGTCAGTCGAATGGCCACACGCTTTCGCCGTACACACTTTGGAATGTACAAAGTGTCCTTAAATTTTTCCGTCGGTGGTATATATTCCCGAGAGACACTGGTCATGTAAATAGTTGAGGACAAATTCAAGCGCGATAATTGTCTCTCTACACTATGCTGTAGGCATTAGCACAGAAAATAATGAATTGTTTCTTCGTCGCAGCACTAGCCATGAGGTGTTAAAATTGACACAGCCGTAATAGACTACAAACGGCAGCTGATATCTCCTGCAGCCACAAACTGCGCCCCGATTGACCAAGTGTAAACGGACCAAAGATATGTCCTTGTTAAAGTACGATGATGCTATATAGTTACTATGTCAACTTTGGGATACAGCGAACACATTAGTCTGTCTCCCTAGGCGTCCTTGTTGTTGTGTTCTTGGATTTTACTTTTATGCTAAAGCCGAAAGCTAAAGCGATCCGACTGCTAATTTGTATAAACGTGTGCTCCAAAAGGCACACATTGCTCGTACTCGTCATGGCAGAACTAATTAATTGTTTGAGTGTTTACGTTCCAAAACCACATTATGGTTATGAGGGATTCCGTAGTGGAAGGCTTCGGGAATTTCGGTTATGTGGTGTTCTTTAAGGCGCTCCTAGATCTAAGTACTAAAACCCCTAGTATTTCGTTTCCATAGAAATGCAGCAGCAGCGACCGGGATTCTATCCCGCAATCTTCGGATGAGCAGTCGAGCAACATAACCACTACGCTACCATGGCGATTTCACGGCAGAAATGGTGATGAGGTATGCAATTTTCCCGAATCAGCTGCTGCGTATTTTTTAATTTTTTTTTGTCCCGATGTGCTCCCAGCAGCGTGAACATTGTGATGCACGACTAGCTTGCTGGTTGTTACATGATAAATTCTGGACAGATAAAGGAAGAGTAACGGAGCGGGGAAAAAAATATGCCAAGAAAAATGCAGGAAGGCTAACGGAATTGCTGTACCTGGTTTGCTAACTGCACTACAACATTTTAAAGAGATATGAAAAACAAAGCAACAGAAAACGAGCCTATAGAAACATGAGAATGTCCACAAGGAACGTAGGAAGTCAGATACGCGAAAAAAAGCGTAGTTGTTCGAACTAGTAGACGTTTGAGGGCAGCGCGTGATGTGTCATCAGGGCTGGCCTAAACAAATTAAAAAGCATTCTCATGGCTACTGAACGCGTAAAACTTGGGTATAAACTTAGAAAGCAACGCACAGGCTACAAAAGGTTCCGTGATGTATACTCCAGGTTATATTTGACCAGCATCACTTTTTTTTTCGATGTTTATACGCGCGGCTGAATTTGAACTCGCTACCGTATTTGGCTTGTTACACTTTCGTAGGGAAAGCATGTTTATAAGCTGTACATATCCTCGGCATTAAATTGCATTGCTTGAGCAATACTGAGTGCAAATTGACGCTCGTTCGTGTGTCCCGCTAATAAGACGGCAGTTTCATCGTCATTACGAACCCTGTACAGCATAGTGGAGAGCTCGGAAAGCGTGTCTCACATCTTTCCGAGCGTAAGAAAATTGTTCGGGCGTGCGAACGTGCTTTAGGCATGCTGCGAGCCAGGAATGTCTAAATAAGCTCCTTGGATAACTTTAGTGCTGCGACAGCGCTGAAGTTGCAGACATAGCTTGTTGATGCCCCAGAGGATAAAATAAAATGTAATAAAAGGAACGTGCTCTCGTCAGCGTGGCGACCACCGCACGAAGTGTGGCACGAAGCACTGGACGTGATAATTCATACGTCAGTATACGACCATGGTGGAGAGCGAGAAAAAAAAAGCGACATTCCTTAACACATGAAAGTACGGCTTTCCGTCGTATGCGCACAATTCTCGCAATAGCGGCGCTGTTCGTTTATTGGCGTCAACTCGTTCTTTGCCTGAGCGAAGTTTCTGAAAGGTGCCTCGCACTCAGCTTCCCATTCTTGTCTAAGAAGGTTTCTGCGATTCACTTCACTGATTTAGTGACACGCCGCTATCACATTTGTCGCACGCACTTGTCGACTGTTAGGATAGGTTTCCATTCCTTCTTCTCCTTTTTCGCCAACTATGATATTTTTCACACCACCCAACAGCGAAGTCGAGGCACGAAGGAGAGTCTTTTGCACTCGTAAGATAAATAAGGAATAGAAAAGTCAATTTTTTCTCACACACGAAGCATCAACAGGAGCATTGTGAACTGGGTGCGCAAGAACTCTTCAGCAACTACAAGAATAAAAAGAAGGAAGAGAGCAAAGTCGATAACTTCGGCGCCCTGACTGAACATAGCAAAAGGAGACTTGTTGAAGTGAAAACTCTGGCAAAGAAAGTTATCTTACGAGATCTCGCTTTCTTTCCAAGCTTTGACAGACCCGCCATCGAATTCGCCACGAAAGAGCGCCTGCAATAGACAGCCGTACCTATTAGAACTCCCCCTTCATGGTAACAAGGAAGGGTTGGTGGAAAAAAAGAAAGAACGAGTGGGCTGAAAATGATGCTGAAGTGGCGGGTGTTTCTGCAGGTGCCCACCTCTCTAACCGTGTCTCACAAATGCGAGGCTCCCTCGAGTCTCGTCTACCGGGCCTGATTCCACAGAACCATGGCTAGAAAGAATGTTCCTCGCGCGGTTGACAGGACGGAATTCGTGTGGGAGAGCTGGTATTTTAACCGAGACACCATGGAAAGAACGGCATCGTGCGTAGTCTGGCATTTTCACCACTCTTACGTTAGAGAAAGCCTCTCTTTGGACAACATTGACACACTGACAAGCCCTAACGCGCAAACGCGAACCGCATAGGAGCCACGACTGACATGGACCAAGGAGCTGACAGGGAGAGCATGCCAAACAGGTGGTCTAAGTTTATGAAACAAGGGAGGCAGATTGTTAGTCAGAAACGTGAAGAGCTGGAGAAGACATCCAGCACCAAATAAGCACCTTTGCTATGCAGAACAAACGAAGGCCAAAGAAAAGTGTCAACAAGCCCTGTCATTGTAAAGATATATCTCTTTGTTAAAAAGCCGGCAGATCCCACGCACTGTGGGAATCCATGTAATGCGAAGCAGCCAGGAAGAAGCAAATCATGCTTTACATAATTTGCATGTCACGTTTTACATGTTAAGACCTGTCATTTGTGTTCGTCATACAGTCAGGTCGCGATATGCCAATTTTGGTGTATGTCAAGCTAGCGAACTGAACGCAAGCGCATCATGAGCGTGGCATGTAAATGACATTGTAGATGACATGCATGCCAACATTTTCATGGTACCACCTGCCACTTATGTTCGTTATACAGTCATGTCACTCAATACCAAATTTGGTGTAACTCGAGCTAACGAAACGGCCGCGAGCGCGCCATGAGCGTGGCATGGAAGTCATGTCGCACATGACAAGTCATGATTTCCATATTACCACTTGTCATTTATGTTCTTCATAGAGTCATGCCACTCAATACCAAATTTGGTGTATATCAAGCTAACGAAACGGCCGCGAGCGCGCCCTGAGCGTGGAATGCAAGTCATGTCGCTCATGACATGTCATGTTTTCCATATTACGACTTGTCATTTATGTTCGTCATACAGTCATGTCACTCAATACCAAATTTGGTGTATGTCAAGCTAACGAAACGGCCGCGAGCACGCCATGAGCGTGGCATGCAAGTCATGTCGCACATGACAAGTCATGATTTCCATATTACCACTTGTTATTTATGTTCGTCATACAGTCATGTCACTCAATCCCAAATTTGGTGCATATCAAGCTAACGAAACGGCCGCGAGCACGCCATGAGCGTGGAATACAAGTCATGTCGCTTATGAAGTCATGATTTTCATATTACCACTTGTTATTTATGTTCGTCATGCAGTCATGTCACTCAATCCCAAATTTGGTGTATATCAAGCGGACGAAACGGCCGCGAGCGCTCCATGAGCGTGGCATGTAAATCATACTTTTCATGACAAGTTAGTCATGATTTCCATGATATGACCAGCCATTTATGTTCGTCATACAGTCATGTTATGCCATACCAAATTTGGTATAAATCCCATTAACGATACGGCCAGGAGAGCACAAAGTCGTAGGCGGCTAGATAGATAGATAGATAGATAGATAGATAGATAGATAGATAGATAGATAGATAGATAGATAGATAGATAGATAGATAGATAGATAGATAGATAGATAGATAGATAGATAGATAGATAGATAGATAGATAGATAGATAGATAGATAGATAGATAGATAGATACGCTCAAAGTCGCCGAAGTTCGCTAAGAAATGCTTCGCATTGAATAACATTAAAATGTGTGTCCCTAGCGCTGCTCTAGTAACAGAAATGTCAGTGCCGTTACCGTTCGAGGCGCATGTCCTCTAGCGTAAGCGCGTAATTAAGTAGAAACGTCGCGGCAATTTTCATTTTCAAGCTATTTTCTTGAATTATCATATTTGTCCCTTAGCCCGTCCCATTGCCTTTATAAACTGTCTTTGATCGCCTTGTACTAACTACTTGCCAGCTCTAATGAAGCATACGAAATGAGAAATCCAGTGCAGAGAGCGGTGTAGAAAGCAATAGGATGATGGCAACATCCACCAGCATAGTTCATTGTTGTCCAATACCTTCCAGACCGATTTTCTTTGCCGTTATTACCGAATTCACTCACCGCGGACCAATAATCTTGTTTCCAGCACGCCGAGTAGTATACACAAATAGAAAAAGAAAAATAACAAGGAGTTTTCACGCGAGTGGAGATAGCTGCGCTGTTTTTCTGCCGCAGTAACATCCAAGAGATACTACTGCGAAAACTTGTTAGCGCTTACACTTCAGATGCCGCTAGCGGTAATAAATCGCGTTCCAGCGGCGCAGTGGGCGAACAGCGTGAACGACGCTGAATTTCACCGACATGACAATTCCGTCGATTGCATATGCCAGATTACACATCGTAGTAGGCCTACTTAACAAAGGTCTTTATTCGGTCGAGACATAATACGCGAGGAATGTTCCACTACGCTGGACAGAACAGCCCTTCCGTCGTTCGTAAAATGTTGGAGCCCAGGCTTTCATTGCAAAAGCGTACCCGAGAAGTATTTCAAGCTTGCATAAATTTTCGTGAGGTTAAAGAAGGAAATAAGAAGCCGACATGTTTGTACTGTGCGCTTAAAAAAAAAATTGAAGGACACTTTGTACATTCCAAAGTGTGTTCGGCGAAAGCGTGTGGCCATTCCACTGACTATGCCATGTCTTTTTTTCTTTTACACTCTCACTGAGATAACACACAAACCTAATGTGTGCGTGTTTTCTTTTTTAATTTTTTACCGCGAATCGCAACGAGACGCGAGACTAATCTTCCTCCGTTCGCATGCGTTAGCATTTTCTCGCGCATTGCGCATCGCGCAAACGCCATCCGCGTTCCAGCGCTTGAATTGACGGACCCTTTCTAAATTCGAAAGTGTATTACGTGGACGCATGTGTCCATTGAGACGGCATCGGTCAGAATGATTGCAAGGGTTGGGCACAGCGACGCTACGCAAGCAAAGCGCGAGCGCTGTATAATCCGATGCGACCGTCCTCCGTTTAGGCACCCCGGCGGCCACCTTATTCCGTGCCAGAGCTCGGATGGACAGACGGACGGACAGACCCACGGACGGACGGCGGACGGACAGACAGACGGACGGACAGACGGACGACGGAGGGACAGACGGACGGACAGACGAACGGACGGACGGACGGACAAACGGACGGACAAACGGACAGATGAACGGACGGACAAACGGATGGAGGGACGGACGGACGCCGGACGGACACCGGACGGACGTGAGCATGAGACATTAAAGGCTTTCGCCTTAAAGTTACACCATCTCCCGCTAAAGGGAACCATGTGTAGATGTGGAGCAGCGGGCTCTAACGCTTACACTGGCGGCGGCGTTGACGCTGGCGCGGATCGCGGCGTTGCGCAGGAGACAAATCTAGGGAGGCGCAATCACGCAGTTATGGAGCGGTGTTTACTACCGGAACATGCCAATCGCTGCTAATGGGCAATGAGAGACAGAAGACTCGGAATGGACACAGAGACCCGCAGTCCGTTTTTAGTTAACGCGCACGCTGCGAATTTTTTCGTTCGACAACGCACAGGAGAAATCTCCCAATGGCACTACCTTGCAGGTCAAGATCCAGTGCCTATACAGGGTGTTTCAAGAAATGTGTCCACTATTTTTAAAAAATCTGGAAAATGCGGTATTTGCACGCTGTCTTCACAGTTGATTTTTCTGTAGCGGCAGGCATCTTAAGATGGTTTAAGACATAATTTGGGACAGTAATTAAGAAAGTTAAATTAATTAACTTTTTTAATTAGCGGAGTTAGGTGGTTAAGTCCAGTGGGAGAATTGAAGTCCTTCATGCGAAGAACCCATTTCAGCTTCGAGATTTCGAAAAAAGTGGCCTTTATTAATTATTGTGGCGTAAAAGTTCAGGCAAATTCAGCGGCCAAACCGGAACCGAAACGCGGAAGAGCGCAACTGCCACGTTCGTCTGAGACGTCCACAATGAGTGAACGTTATTATATCAACCATGAGATGACTTCTTGGTGTGAGTGTGTGGGCTGCGCTTGTATTAGTAGCACGCATGACGCACATACGTTAACGAACGGGGAAGCACTGCACCTCTGTAAGCGTTGTCATCAACAGTGACGTCATTCTAGTCGTCTGCTTGTTGCGCTCATCGGTGCTTGGGTTTCGGTTTGGCCGCTGAATTTGCCTGAACTTCATTACGCCACATTAATTAATCGAGGCCGCTCTTTCGAAATCTCAAAGCTGAAATGGGTTCTTCGCATGAAGGACTTCAATTCTCCCACTGGACTTAACCAATTAACTATGCTAATTAAAAAGTTAATTAATTTAAATTTCTTAATTAATGTCCCAAATCATGTCTTCAACCATCTTAAGATGCGTGCCGCTACAAAAAAAGCAATTGTGAACACAGCGAGCAAATATCGCATTTTGCTGATTTTTAAAAAAATAGTGGACACATTTCTTGAAACACCCTGTATATACGGGGTGGCCAGTGAACCGCTGTGCAGCGTGAGCAGCCGGTTTTTAAAGACGATATATTCTTTCTTGGGATACTTAAACGCAAAAATTTTTGGTCTGTCTGTCTGTCTGTCACCCGATTCCGCTAGCTACAGGGCCAAAGTTTAACTAATTGCTGAACGCCCAGCCATGTTGAACTGGTGTTTTCGTTCATACTTGTGAACATATTCGATCAAAAAAGCAAATACTACGCATACCTGAGGCGCAACATTAATATGTAAGTATCAGGTCGTGTGTTCTTTTATTAGAAAATACACAGATACGTAATTGTAAAGATCCTATTGTCTTTTAGGCTGTGCTGAATATGCGAAGCTGTGCATGAACTGCGACACTTTGCACAAAAAAGCGCTTTGCCGACGATAAAGTCCAGCCGCTGGCAGTGGCCCTTGGTTCAGCACAAGCTCATGTTTTTCGATGGCGTTCATATCTCGCGTAGCGCCGCCTCTATTTTATCAATGCCAGCCAGATGCGGCCAATTCAACGTAGAGTAGGCGCTGTCTGAGGCAAGGCAAAACATAGGAGTACGGCCGGCACAAGACAATCGTCTTTCGACGACATTTGCAGCGAAGCATGCAGATACGCGGCCAATTTTTTTCAATCAAGAAACTCGCTAGTAGACGATGCCTGCGTCGGCGTTGAACGGTTGTGCAGCGCGAGCTGTCTGTTTTTTTTCAATCAAGAAACTCGCTAGCAGACGCTGCCTGCGTCGGCATTGCGAGGCGAGAGAGGGGGAGCGTAGGAGAGGAGAGAGGGGGGCAGGGGACGCGCGTGCGCATTGGGGGTGTAAACGCCGCGGGAGGGATGCCAGAGGAGAGAGAGGGGGAGGGGACGCGCATGCGCAGTGGGGGTGTGGTTGCCGCGACGAGGGATGCCTAGAAGAGAGAGATGGGGGAGGGGACGCGCATGCGCAGTGAGGGTGTGGACGCCGCGGAGAGGGATGCGTAGAGGAGAGAGAGGGGGGAAGCGTAGGAGAGGAAAGGGAGGGACAGGGGACGCGCACCACCGGACGGACGGACGCCGGACGGACACCGGACGGACGTGAGCATGAGACATTAAAGGCTTTCACCTTTATATGATTTACGCCATTCCTTTGACTTCCGGTGGGTGGTGAATAGGACAAAGAGGAATATGGCTTAATGATAGATTAAAAGCGCATAACTACTACACAAGAAAGTTGTATTAGGGCATCTAGGTATTCATTGCAGAGACTCAATTGCACCTCAATTCGAAAACACCAGCATCACGCCCAAATGAACTGACAGATTAACAAGGGAAGTTATTGAAGCCCTAGAGATAAAGAAAGCTGGATCAATTCTGTGTCAGCATGCCTTCTGTTATGCTCTCAGAGAAAGATGTCATATTCCTTGCAGGCTCAGTTTTGCACGCGAATTAGGGGTGACCATGAGATGACCTATCATATCTCTAGTCACACCCGCTCGTCGGGATCATTGCGCACGCGTATGCGCATCTTGTCTGTGAAAGCTCGCGTACAGTCATACTTCAGCGGCCCCATTCTGTGGCGTTGTTAGCAATGAGCGTGCTGCTCAAGCTGCTCTTTTAGCGCTTACAGAATAACGTAAGTCGTCAACGGCGCTACCTAGGGCATACCTATACGTTGTTAGGAAGCTCCACGTGCTAGCACGCCATTGCACCACATCTGAATAGGATAGAGTAGACCATGCGTTAAACCATTGAGCTGCGTCCTGTGTTTCTAGTTTTGCTCACACATTAGCCTCTAGCCTTGTTCACACAATAAAATCAGCAGAACTCAATGGGCCCGCTCACGTCCACCAGCACACCCTCTCGGAAAGAGTTAGTCATGAAGGGTCGCACACTTACATCCAATCAATGTATATCCCTTAAGTATAAGCTCAAGTCATAGAATCACATTACAGAAAAGTGAGAGCGGCAGAATAGATTTGTTATTATTGTGATAGCAATTATATGGACAGTCTCGACGGGTTTTTGCCGTCGCCGTCGCCGTCATGCCCCGTATAAAGTACAAATTGATACGATGCCCAATCGCATCGTACGTTCTACTCGCGTGTAACACCGCTCGAGCGGGGATCACGAACGCGGCTGAAGCGGGTATCAAACGAGCCTGGCCAACTCCCTCGCTCCGAGGCGCATGCGATAAGATCCCCTGCCTGTTAGACCGGCGGTAGAATGTTCAAGCAGAGAGGAAATGCCCAGCGCGTCTTTAACGAGCATGAAAACACACAAGGGGGGGGGGTACCTGGAGCGGAAACTGCGACCTTTGATTTTACGAGCGCGGTCGTCACTAGCGCGCGCGTTTCTGGCTATCTCGGCAGCCGTCAGCGGGGGGCTCGTTTAATCCTTCTACGTGCTGCACTCTCAACGCGAAGAGACGGTGCAACATTGCGCTTTGAGAGGCCTTATACTCTTACACCAGCGTTTTGTAGAGTTGCGTGAGATCGGATCCAGAAGAGTTAGCTGCCAGCCTCACTTCGTGCAACATTACGATTTGTTGCTATCGCATTCATTGCTTCACCCTAGCGGTGGAAGTGTGACTTTTCTGTTCACCTCTCTCTCTCTCCCTTATTTCTGTTTTGCCTGCCTTGGGCTTGGTGCTTGTGACCTGCATCTTCAAGTAATGCGCGACTAAAAAACGGCCGCAACAACATAACCGCTCAAATCTACTCTTAACGCGTGAGAACTGTAGACTGTTCATGCGGTTAATCTATAGCTCTTCTTATATCGCCCTTCTTTGTTTGCGCCCATAGGAGGAAAGAAATTGATTACGGCGTTAATACTGGGGAATTTCTCGCCGCGCGTAAAGCGATAAACTCGACGACAAAAGACGGCCGCGACACGGGCTGAGGTCATTCATAGAACGAGCATGCGTGTTTTGAGCTTTGCTTTTATTGCGATAGCAATTATATGGACACTCGCGGCTGGTTTTCGCCGTCGGCGTCGGCGTCGGCGTCCGCGTCGGCGTCGGCGTCATTTGCCGTATATGTATATGTATATATATATAACCGGGCCTGCCGTCGTTCGTGAGCGTGAAAAGACGCGAGGGGGGGGGGTCCCTCGAGCGACCTTCGATTTTACGAGCGGGGGGCGCGCGCGTTATCTCCCCTTCTCGGCGGCGCGGCCGACAGCGGGCGGGGGGGGGGGGGGGGGGCGACGTTCGATTTTACGAGCGCGGGCGCGGGCGCGCGCTTTATCTCCCCTTCTCATCTCCCCTTCTCGGCGGCCGGGCCGGCGTACCCTTCTACGTGCTGCGCTCTCAACGCGAAGAGAATTCTCTTAAACAAGCGTTTTCTAGAGTTGCGTGAGATCGGATCCAAAATGAGTTAGCTGCCAGCCTCACTTCGTATAACATTACAATTTTTTGCTATCGCATTCATTGCTTCACCCTTGCGGTGAAACTGTGACTTTTTTTCCTTCAAGCTCCAGATCGGGTTTCCGGATCGCAAATAATCACAACTACACTGCGTCTTGCTTGCATCCCTATCTTTTTTGTTTATTTCTTACTCACATTTGAAGCAATGCTACTTGCTCTAGCTCATGGCTCCTTTATTCTATAGTTGTCGTGAATGCCAGAGGGAAGGGGGGGGGGGGGGGAGCGCAGCGAGGCTTTGTGCGAAGCACTGCCGTTGGGCATTACGCTTTTTGTTTCACTCGCATACACAGCTTCAAAGGAACGGACTGGCTGCCTGAATGCTGCTGCTGCTGCTCCTTTCGCAGGCAGTGAATAAAATGGTTTGCTCCTCGGGCTGGGAAGAGGGGGGAGGGGGGGTGTCCTCTTTCGTCTTTTGCATTCTTCCTCTTCTCTTGCGTGTACAAGCAGCTCAGCATGCCCGAAAGGGCGGCCGGCCCCTCAGACCACGCGAAGACGTTGTCCAGCACCACTTTGCAAATTGAATTGAATCCGCGTTGAGCGCTATCAAACAGAAACGGCAGGGCAAAGCCAAGCAGACGGAACTTCCGGGGAGTTTGTGAGAATGCCGCACTGGAATCAGCTTCACGCTTATATACTAAACAGTAAACAAAAAAAGAAAGACGAGAACAAATTTGTCAAGGATAGCGCACAATACCCAGGCCCTCTGTGTCGTCTCTCCGCTTTGTTGTTGGCGCCCAACGGCGGAAGGTCAGTTTATATTGTTTCACTTACATGTACGCTACGGGAATTGGAGCGAATATACAGGCCTTGACATGGATGGCCGTCTCGCCTTGGTTCAGTAGTTCGTTTCACTCGTGCCTGCAAAAAGTTACACTTTTAAAGGCCCTAGTCAAGGCAGCGGAACAGCACTGGCTCTGGGATCAAGGGCAGGTTTTCGTTTGTTTGCACTTCTCCGAACAACAACTAAAAAGGTTGAAACGTTCTTCTTGAGCGCGTATAGTTGTTTGCGAATTCCGAAGTAAATGCCATTTTATCTTCTCACGCCCATTGGAGAGCAGAATCGGTTTTACACTACGCAAGTTCTTGGGTTCACATGCAGCACAGATTTATTTGCAGCGACTTCGATGCTACAAACTGTTACTGATTCTGTCCAAAATTTTCGGCCTTGAATTCATTTTGGTTACATTACAAGTTACTTCCAACATATAACAAATGTATATATGCATATTAGTACGTATAACTCATGCTTACATTGAAAAGCGGGCACTCATGGGTACTCCTTCCGTCACTGCGAAGCTGCGTCCTGGCGCCAGCGATGTTTTCAAGCGTACTCTCTAAACGTGGTAACCGATGAATGTGATTTTGTGCACCGACCGTAACGGCTCAGAATGCATGCACTCAAAGCTAATGTAATCCTTGCTATATAGGTGCACAAAGTCACGTTTGTCGATCACCACGTTTGGAGCGTAGTTAAGAAACAACGGCCGACCAATACACGCAGTTTACTCGCGCGTCTGATGTATGAAGTAAAATCTCCCGATGCGTGTAATACTACTGTGAGTAACATAGTTTTGAAAGAGGCTGTGCTCATTATCGAACTGGTTGAAAACACAACAAGCTTGGCGGATTATCTCATTATTTCAATCTCCTACCGCCCTTTTTTTTAACGTTTCTTGGCGATCGGATTGGCACCTCACTGTGCGGAAACGGATATCGGAGGTGGTTTTCTGCCAGCAGAGCTCAGGTTGCATTAGTACACCAACACCAACGTGACAGGGTCGCCAACTCTCATACTGCAGACATTACTAATTAGCGGAAGAAAAAAACGGACAAGGTAAAGACGACGTTGTTTTCTTGCGCTTAATAGTTATGTCTGCAGTTAATACGCACCAACTAGCCCAACTCACGTCTCTAACTCTCATGCAAGCTTCTAACGAATATAAATACTTTTCTTGTTCCATAAAGCTAATGAGGAGCGCTCATTGTCTTATACCCATTTTGAATAAGGCTTAGATAAGTGATAGCGTCGGGAGTCAGACAATAAGCTGAAGGACTAAGGCCAGTTTGGCCCGTAGGTTCAATCACTGAAGCAAATCATTGCACCATAGAGGAACAATTTTGTACTGGGTTTCGTTACTGTCGGGTAAAAAATAAAAAAAACAAGCAAAAGCAAGGAGATCGACTGTCCAGCATGCTATAGGCGGTTTGTTTTAGTTGAGACGTATTTTCCACTATGTGGAATAGCGTGAGCCATAAGCTAGTATATTTGGCGAAGACTTCATGGTCTCGCCAACTCGAAGGTTCATGAACCACGACAAGAAAACACGACCAAAAAAAATATTCAACCGTGCACGTAGAGGCAGTGACCTATCTATATGCTACAAATGAGAGGTTGTCACTCGCTTCGTTTGCGTTCGGATTTGCTTGAACGGCTTCGTAGATAGCACAGACGTTCCCCTTCAGGATCCTCATCGATATTGATGGCGTTTGCTCACACAAAATAAGATCGTGTTCTCAGTTGCTTTCTATATATATGTGCTCCTCCTGAAAAGACGTCCCGTTTACCAGTTGATCGGTAGCCATGTATTATCCATCTCCCGCGCTGCAGATGTAAGCACGTTTTGCTTCTTCTTCGCTCCTTGAAAGGTGAGTAGGCTCCGTTGAAGCCTCTATCATTCACAACAGAAATAGAAGACTGGAAAATATACAAAAAAGAGCAGTTGACGTTGTTACCTTATTAGATGCGAAGCAGCTCTTTGACTAGCCTGTGTAACGCTGCCCCTCTGTGCGTCCGTACGAACGCGCCGCAACGCGCTCCCCTCGCCGCATGTGTTAGAGCGGTGCCAAGTAGGTCACGGCGTTGACGTCACGCTCCCCTCACAGTGCGCGCTGACGTCACTCTCTCCCTCGCCTGCCGCGCGCTCGCCGCAGCGTCCGCAGCTGCCGCCTCGTCCGTTCGCCCGCAACACCTGCCGCTACCGCCGCTCGCTACACCGCCGACTCGTCGGTTCACGCGCAAAAAATTAACACCATCTTCCCAAAGGGAACCCTGATGGGATGCGAAGCAGCAGCGTTGCGCACGGGTGGCGTCACAGGTTGAACGGCGCTAACGCAGTTGCTGCGGTGAGCGCTGGAAGATTCGTTTGAAGCGATGGCTGGCGTAGGTCTTGTCGTTTCTTCAGAGTGGACACGGGCGCTGGACCGGAGCTGGCGCGGTAGCGCCGTTCAACCCGTGACGCCACCCGTGCGCAACGCTGCTGCTTCGCATCCCATCAGGGATCCCTTTGGGAAGATTTCTTAGATTTTTTTCTCTTCGCCGACACCTCTGTATCGCTGCGCATCCTTCGCCTTTCACTGCTCCTGTTTTTTTATACTATGTGTTTGTCACTTTTTTTAATCTCTCACTGTCCCTCTTAGTATCTTTTTTTCCTAGATTATTCTGCATTGATTCGGCCTTTCCTTTTTGCGAATTTCTTACCACAAGCGGTGAAAGGCACCACGTGGTATCCGAGCTTGGGACAAGTTTTATAGCGAAAGCTGTTATGAGATTACAACAAGGGTCGTTTCTGCGCCGTAGTTGTCCGCCGCCGCCGCCACCACCGCCGGTGTCCGTAACCAATATCGCACGAAATAAGAAAAAAAAACTAAATAAAAAAAAACACGTATGACATAATGGGAATCGAACCCGGGTCCTCTGCGTTGCAGCCCAGCACTCAACCACTGAGCTACTCCGCTGCTTGAAACTGCGGTGCAAACTGACCCTACGCAGGCTTCATATCGGGTAAGGAATCGCGTTAACGTGTGTTGTAAATAGTTTTAGAGCAGTAAAGTAAAAACCAGGCGTCACACAATGCGAATTGCGTAACGAGTGGGTCGTTGAATGCTCCAACCCATTACAAAAGCCTGAGGCATAATTCTTCATCGTCGTCAGCCACAGCATCCACAAAGTGCACATAATTCTTTACAAGAGTGTAGCGGGCACCGCGCTTTTCCGAAGATTGACGAATAATGGCATAGTAGACGCTTCCCCACTACACAAAAATTATGATGATTTATGGCGTAGTGGGTACTATGCAAGTGGGCTTGTAGTAGTTGCCCCAAGAGTGTTTAAAAAAGGCTAAAGGCCGCTCTCCAAGCTCTCGCTGTGGCTGTGCTGCGCGTTCTGCGCAGGCTTGGCGGTTTTTGTTCACAGCATGAATCATTTGGTTCAGTGATTTGAGAACTGTGCATCCTACATCGTCGAGCACATGTCTATGTTTATAAGTGGCGAAAAAAGAAAATATTTCCGAAGAGTTAGTTCTCACGCAAGAAAAGAAAAAGAGTGCAACAATAGGTTGAACAGCTGTTTTTCTTTCTTTTTAGTAGTTCAGTGCCTTTTATTTTGGTATTTCGTGTCCATTCCACAATACCGGCTTAATTTACGCGTTAAATAGCTACCGTTATGAACTTCTTCTTCAAAGATTTATTGTTTGCCCTGTACATGACGCGAATGCACCATCCTGGCTACTCCCACGACAGGACCGGGAGGTCAAGCCTCCCGGCCCTATAGGGGGCGTACTGGATAGACAGTACTTGATTGTGAAAAGTTGGTGATTAGATGATTTTTTGAAAGCGGTATCACCTAACGCAGGGCCCCAATGAGCCGCAGTCGCAGAGAATGGGCTCTTACGTACACATGTTAATAAATAAAGTTTATGAATAAGGTTTTCTTTATTTTTCCCATACAAAAGTGGGAAGGGAGCGCAGTCCAAAAAGCTAAAAAATTGTAGCTTGAGTACACCTGAAGCCCAACAGAATACGTTCATGCGACGTACATGGCAGAGAAACTAAACGCAGTGAACGAGCAAAATTGAATACGCTGCACATACAGGGGTAAGGTTACATAAAAAAAAAGAAATAAAAAGGTAGAGATATGCAAGTTGCAACAAAAACAATGCGCCCCACAGGAATAACATACACACAAAAAACAAAACAAGAGACCTATACACTGCTCCTTACAAAATATTTCTTTCTTTGTGTGTTAGGGTGAGTATGCGACTATCGTCTCTTTCATATTTGTTTAAAATTAGGTGCGAATCACCTTAGGCGCGCGGCTTGTCGGCGTTGCCTGTCGTCATGGTGTGTCATGTAGTCACGGTACATCGTAAGCGGGTAAGCGTCCGAAAAATTGAGTAAATCCCAGTACTAGCCACCTGTCCACTAAAAATTAAGAAGGCAAGAGTTAGCCCAACAAATAGCCGACCACGCTAGTGGAGCGGGAACATCCTTCCCTACATGGCGGGTTTCAGGCTTGGCACTACTAGTGCATCATCAAAAAAAATCTCTCTCAAAACACTGCATGCTGCGGCCCTCCCCATGTTTCACGTTAGTGGAGCTAAACACCCTCCCTTACATGCTTCGTCCATCCCCAGTTTTTTTTTCTTTGTAAACTTTGCATGTAATTTCTATTTCTTCTTTGCCGTACCATTCCCTAGTTTGAACCGGTGAATAGTACAGTTTTGTTTGTAGTTGTGTTAGCGTTATGGCTTGAGCTCTCGTTAAATTGGCGTGGTGGTTTGGATGAACTCTTCTGCATAGATAGAAGTGCTTTGTGATATCATCGCGTGTGACCAATTTATCTTTGCTTAGCGGGGTCAATTCAGCAGAGTCAGGGCCATTTGTATAAGCGTACCGGTCAGTTATATCATGGGTGATGCTGTTGGCCGGTTTATTTGGATGAACTTGTAGGCCTTCGATTCTACCCACGTGTCCGGCAAAGCAGTATATGTACTTGATCTACACGCTTATTTATGGTGCTGACCACTTTGACCGCCTGTGGATCCACCCTTCATTTGCTGAAAGCGGCCACTTTCTGCCTGGAGTGGCATAAGATTTCCGCGCAGTCCTTGTTTGCCAATGCCTTGGCTATATGTACTTGCTCTATAGCTATGGCACCGACAAACAAGAAGTATTTTTAATGTGAATACCTACAAACTAGCTCTGCTCTCTGTTATTTTAATTTTATTTTTTTGTGCGAACTAATTGCGTAAACGCCTTTTGATATAGCGACGAGTGCACATATGTGCTTGGATTAAAAATCCCTCTGTCTTTCAGGCATTAAATAAAAGAGAGAGCTAAAGTCATTTCCGAAACGCTTAATTTCTGGGGAGGATGAATACTGCGATACTCCGCCAACGCAATCAAATATTACATTTTCTCAAAACCTGTATTCTGTAATACCTTGAAAGTGTCAGCATTGTTTTTAGAGCATTTTGGTTTGCAGTTGTTGTGTGGGAGAAGTGACCCGGAGAACCAATTACTCGTTTCATACTTCTTGCTTAAGCTGGTTTTATTCTCTCAGTTTTTCTATTTGCTTTTAACAGCGCATCGCTAGAGAAAGAAAGAGGACAGATGAAGAAGGCAGCCAGATTAACCTGATAATCGTAAAGGGACAAGAAGGCGGAAAGAACAGCAAAAAAAGAAAAACAATAACTATCAGAAAAGAAAGAGAAAGAGAAGGCTAAAAGTACCTACGAATATCAATGTCTCTTTAGCAGTTCACTTTAACCAACAAACATTAGCAGCGTGTAAGCAGACATAATAAATCACAATAAAAAAACAGTTAATTCTGGTTCGTCTACTTACAAAGCGGCCAGTTGTCGAGATGGAGTAACCCAGGGAGCCTTATCACGCACACACGAGCGCTAAAGCGCTGGCCTACGTTTTTAAGGTTCATAAAGACAACGCAGTCGTCGTGCCTCACTGAATGGCTTCCTGCACATGCGTTATACCGAGGACAACGGCAACGAACACCTTCGATAGAGTTTCCTCGCTACCGCAGTCTTGGAAGATGCACATCCGTCTGTCAAATTACTGAAGGTAAACAATTCTTTTAAATGCAACGGCAATCTATACTTAGTAATACACATTCCTTTCAATTCAGGATAGTACAGACGAAGTCGAATAGAGAAGACAAGGTGACGCAGATGTCTGTGCTTGAAACTCAGTATGTTCCATAAAAAAAACTACGTGGCCACGTGCGCATACACACGCTGTTAATTTACACCGAGGAGCCGTCAGTTTAAAACCAATGATAATTTGCTCCCTTTCTTGGTGTTCTGAAGGAGCCGCTTGACTTTTTGTGGAAGAGAACTGGCGAGGCATCTTAGTGTTCGTACGCGCAATCCCGAACAAAGGAACGAAAGTTGGTGGTATCATTAGCATAACAATAATGAGAGCTCAAACAATGCCCGTCCTGAGGAAAGAGCTTTTAGCGAAGCGAAAAGCTTGCTAAAACGCCAAGTGTTCGCGCTTTGTCATTTTCATTGTTGTTTCTCACACTTATAAAGCACGAATTATCTGTCGATGTTTTCGAAAATAAAAGAAACTTTGCACGGATTATATCGCACCGTCTTTTCGTGGATCCAGCCAACGCACGGAGAGAGCGGCGGCGTGCTGCACGACGTTAAAATCTAATTAGAGCAGCGCATGTAGCACGTCGCGTGTTTCAAACAATGACAACCACTTTATATGCTAATGCAGAAGCGGCAAATATGACACCTGGCCTGCGCATCTTGGCCTATTTGAGTAGTGCTTCTATAAAATTGAGCAAGGTTGAAAGCTTGTCCAACTCATTTTCCACACGCAGAAAGTAAAATAATGTAGTACTTAATTACTGTCTACACCTTCCTGCCCAACGTGCCTTGATCTTGTGCTCAAGTTTGTGACTGCAAAAAAACTCACACTTTCGCCGCAAGGGCGAAGCAATGAATGCGATAGCAAGAAATTGGAATATCACACGAAGAACGACAAGCAACTCGATACTTGCGGTACTTGCAGCTTCCGGCTGGAGCACAAAGAAGGACGCTCGACAAGAACGCGCGTATACACAGGACAAGCGTGAAGTAAGTATCACAGTTGTTACGCCTTATTGTGTTTGAGAACGCGCTGCAAGTGTCGACAACGCGAAACCCGATGCTCTTAGATATTTCTTTTTCTTTCAAAGTGCGGTGCGTGGAATGACCTCTCGGCGTCTCCCTGCCACGCGGTGGCGTCTGACGCAAGGTCTGCGCGGTGCTCTTTTTTTTTCGTTCCGCATCACGAGTGGGTGCAGAAACGGGCCCTTTTTGTGCGCCTTTCAATGGAAGTTTTCAAAGTGAATGAAAATGTAGGAGCGTAGCGTGATAGAAAATACCCTCAAGCTCTTCCGAGATCTGCATACCGCCAGCGGTAAATGACCTCTTTAAATAGCTTGCCGTTATTATGTCGGAGCAGGAATGGCGCTTGGCTGTGTGGTCTAAGGCAGCGCGCTGCCGAGCGTGGGGTCGCTGGCTCAAATCCCCGGTCGGTTGCCTTGGAATTTTTTTTCGCCTGGTTTATTTTTCTTTGTGCCTTTTTATATATACGTATACATACATATACATATCCGGGGCATGACGGTGACGGCGACGGCAAAAAATCAGCCGAGAGTGCTATCGCAATAAAAAAAATAGGCACAAAGCACAGAAAAAAGGATACGTGTTCAGGAAACATTGAAAGGAAAGGATAAAATTGGGGTACCCTTAAGCTTCGTCTTTAAGAGTTGAACGCGACAGCGATATCCTGTCCCTAGTGCGTACTTCAACCACTTAGTGCATACTTGTGCAATGCATCCACTACGTGGTGTTAAGGGGAATACGCGCAGTAATGTGTGTGCCTTTTGTAATGGGTGGCTGGCTTTAAACCTTCGAAGTCGTTAATATAGTCACATGTTCTGACACCCGAAGGTAATGTACGCTTGTACCGCGCAATATTATTGCGATATTACATGTTATATTGAGACGCCTATATGCATGATGCGTGTGTTTGGGAAGCAGGAACGTTGTTTTCATTGCATTTCCAAGCAGAGGAAGTTATTTTCACTGCATTTCCAAGTGGAGGTGTGGCTGTGTGGTAGAACACCTGCTTGCCACGCAGACGACCTGGGTTCGATCCGCACTCGGACCGGGAAATTTTTATTATTTATTTTATTTGCATGTTTCTCCATTTTTCGGTCACGGCCAAGATGATGATTTTTTGCTCACAACC